>JAODJW010000043.1:12330941-12346795 GCA_026777045.1 Hyperopisus bebe
GGGGGGGGGTTTAGTGAAAGAGTGGGCGGAATTTAATATCTGCTACCCGGCAGATAATTATCATATAAGCCCAGAGCACAGCGCATGAAGGATGTACACACAGCACTGTGTGATTGCAGAGCCAGGCGTGAGGATACCCATTAGCCCCCTGAACCGAAAATTCACTTAAAATATCCTGCATGAAATAAAGGCGACAGATATCCTTACAGTGCATGGAAACCAGGCGGGATGTGAATAATCACACCCCATACCCCGCCCCCCCCACCACCATTTGAGAGACCACTGCCTCCAGCTTTCCGAAATAACCAGATGAACTGCGTTTCACCAGTTTGCGTACACGCCTGCCAGTCCGGGGCACACCCCCGCCCCCCGCCTCGAGGCGAGTGGCCGTCCCTTATCCTGACTGCTAAACTCTCCGTGACCTCAGCTAGCCCTTTGCCGGCCGTGGAGGTCTGGAAAGAAACAGCCCGACTCCGGGAGAAAATTCATGTAGGAAAACAAACCGTTCCGCCAGATTGTGGAGAGACTCCGGGCGAGAAAAATCAATAACGGCGAGAGCGCAGACAGCTAAGGAGAGCGGACCGGGCAGCACGGAGAGAGCCACAGAGCTGCGGATTAATTACGCCGGCCCGTGAAGACTGCGGAGTCGGGCTGGATCCCACTGCATTCCCATACGGCCTTGGATGCTTGAAGTTGTAGCCAGAGGACTCATTCGAGGTCTTACAGGCAGCGAGAGTGACACCTGACCTCCAGAAACTTACCAAGATGCCACACCCATTTTATGGAGTTTCCCGTCTGGATTTATCCCCAGGCTGGATAAATCCAGTGCCGGAACCCACCTGAGTTCCCCAACCACGAGGATTTTGACAAGGACGCATTTAAAAAAAACACAGCACACAAGCACGCATCCTGATACCTTCGGCCGTCCTCGCTGCCTCGCCAATTAGCTGCACGTCGCTTCTAGAATTTCCCAACTAATCGCAAAATATCATGAAAGATTTTGATCAAAAAAAAAAAAAAAAGATGAATAATGTGCAGTAACACGCATCCATTAAGGTGGCGAGAAACACGCTCACACCCCCCCGAGGTCGTCGCCCTCGTTTGAAGTTACAATGCCGGCTTTGCTGCAAGGCAACCATAGACGAATCCTGGCATCTGAGAAAGGTAATTGGCTCAGGAAAGCGGGAAATGCTCTGGGATCCTGTAGCATTTAATAAGATACACAGAGACACGAGCAGCACGGACATTAGCGTGTCAGGGATGTAATTACACGCTTGCTTTCAAAGCCACTGCAGGAAAATGTAATCAGGGTCCACTGATCGCCAAGACCACGCGGGTTACCTTCGGGCTGCCCGGACCGCTACCCTCTGTTGCATCAGCAAATGAATGGGACCCCCGCCTTGTACTGCTCTGGCCTGGCGGGAACTCCATCCGCACTGGCATCGACGCCAACAGCAAAATCAACACCATCGCTAAACAAACGCCTTCTGGAAGACGCCATTAGTCTGAGAAGAAAGCCTGGATCAATGTGGAGAACAATGTGCGCCCCCCCTCAAAGCCAGGCACACAGACTGACACTACAGAGTCCCGTCAGACTTGATCTACGCATGTGCAAGTAATCTTTTCCGAGAATATTACATAACATCACCCCAGCAACACCTACCCTTCACCTGGAACCGTGGGTTAAATCTGAGATCTGTCTCATGAATACTGCCCCCCACTGATGAGCATTGGTACATGCACCCAAGACGGGACAGAGACGGCTGTCAGCTGGCTCCTCGGCGCCCAGAATGAACCCTCCGGGAGATTGCCAAGAGGGGGGGGGGGGGGTTCCCGTCTGGCTGATCTGGAACAGGCTGGCTGCGAGCCCAGCGTTTGAAGGTGCCGTTTGATCGAGCGTGGGTCCCCTCCCCTCACCTCTGCATGCTAAGAGAACCGCCACAGGTAAGAATAAATTACCCGGGGATGGAGCGCCCCCATTGGGCAACACGCAGACGTCACACGAAGCACACAGTCGCCACACACTGATGCCCAAGCATGAACGCATACACAACATAGCACTACAACTGGCTTTCAGAATCATGAAGGTCATTTTGACCACAAGAGGACTGTCCTACTACAGTGGGATCTAGCCCCAGTTGGAAAGCAGACCCAGTGACGCTGGCCCAGTGAGGCATCTTACCCGGGCTTATCGAAACAGAGGCCCCTCACATGGGACGCAAACCCCAAACGGTTGCTCCCAAACCAGCGGCCCGCTCTACGGCAGGAAGTCCAGACCGGAGGATGAGGAAAAGACCGAGGACAGGGTTAGCATCTAGTGGTAACATCAGGGATGGCGAATACACCATTACAGCCACGAACAAAATCCCACAGGAGGCCGGACCCATCACCACTTCGGCATAAGAGAAGAATCGATTTCCCCTGGTTACCCACGGAGAAGACACTGGGGGTGTTCGAGGCAATGTTAAGAATCATCATGAGGGGGTGGAGGTATCATCTCTATTACCCTGCCCCGCATCCATTTGTTTGTTTAGTCACCATTTGGACCAGTACGGCGATGGCCACTAGGAGGCGCCAGCTCCTCAAACCCTAGAAACGCCAGACCCGGAGCGTAACGGAAAGAACACGCAGACCACGCTTCCTCTAATCCAGTTTATTCTCGTTCAGCAAAAAGGGGGAGGAAAGAACGAAAGAAAAGGAACAAAATAATAGATACAGAATCGTCTTTTTTGTCTTTCGTGTTTTTTTCTTTACAATGTTAAACTAAAAATGCGGCTCTATTCTACTGTAAGTAAATCTGAAACAATATGTAGCAGTTTCTTCTGGATGGGAGCTTCACACTCATCCTGCTCCTGTACTTTTAAACTCGGATCTGAACAGAAAACAGCTTTCAAATTAAAAGCACCTGAAAACTCGAGCACTCGTTAACACCCCCCCCCCCACACACGCACAGGCCCCTCCCCTTATTGTCACACCCTCTACTACCCCCGGTCTGCAAAGAGGAGGCGAGCGAGAGGGCGTGCAGGAATCGGAACAGCAGAGAGGTGCGAGAGTGAAGATGAGGGCGTAGGACACCTGACAGAGGAAGGGGGCGCCACTGAGGAAATTAAGGCGGGGGGGAGGCATGGCAGCCATCACTGAGAACAAATAAAGTGTTATGAGGGTGATGAGGGAGACTGGAAGACCATGCCTGTGTGTGTGGTCTCCGCAGTCTGACACCCTCTCAGCCGCTTGCCAACGGCACCGGGTTCGAGCCAAAGAGGCCAGCCTGGGGGCATGGCCTTGGAATCACTGGGGTGCAGCGCTTCACCCACGCTAACGGCCACATACTGCAGGACGGTCCAGGACCAGTCCTTCCGAGCCAGACCCCAGACAGCCCCAGGCCTCCCAGCCACACCCAGCTTCTGGATGACCGGTCATTCTCAACTGTGTGTGTGTGGCAAAGGAGAGGAAGATGGGATATGTGAGAATTACCACATACCTGTACTCGTGCTTGGGCAAATACCAACTAAAGGATTCGTTTTCATGAAGCTGGTCTGTGAATTCATCCATATATATGTTCAGCAATTATTTATTCAGTTAGAGGTGTGGCAAGGCCGCATGAGTTCTTTATCAAACCCTTAAGCTGACAGACCTGTCAGGCTGCAGCTCATAAACTAGCCACACGCCGCTTGTTACTCCTGCTGTGTGACACCAGACAGCAGCTATCTCCGGTGCTGAGGAGCCTGCTGGTCTTTGCCAAGGCCCAGAGCCAGAGCAGGGACTCACTTGGCTTGACATGCAGGGTCACACGGCCCACTCTGTGGGAGGGGGTGGGCTGCAGCGGGGGTAAAGGTGTGTGTGGTTTCCCTTTGAAAAAAGCCTTAAACAGCTGCTGCTGAGGCTTTGGGGGTCATTTTGGGTCACGGGGGCTTTCTGCATTCCCCCCCGTTTTTTATTCTTCCTTTTCGTAACATAGCACGCTGCTGCTTGGCATAGTTTGTTGGCTGCAATGGAATTTTTACAATGGATCTATTTATTTTTAGTCTCAATTTTTGCTCTGACGGAGTAGCTTCTCTTGGTCTCACATTTTGCCTTTGGGTGTGCATCCTGTGAAGCATGGCGGACAGGAGTCATGCCATCCCATGATCCAAAGGGTGGTTACAACTCTCATCGCGCCTCCCCCTCCCCACCAGAGAAATACTGTCCTCCTGTTCCACTTTCGTTTTTGGCAAAATTAAAACCTCTAGAAATGGAAGGTTGGAACTCAAATACAGGACAGTTACCCACATTGCACAAATGCCACAATGTATGTTTTGGAAGGAAATAAAGAAATTCCTTCGGCACGTCCAGTGCAGTGAAGCCCAACTGCCAATATCTGTGCTGTCTCCCTGATCTCTGACGCTCATAGCATGGGCCCTAATGACGCCTTTGGTCGGCAGAGGGGAGCACCCGGTCATTGGGCATCGCGTTCCACGTGAGCGGCACCCCAAGGCACCTGCTGAATTTCAATCCGTTTAAGCCCCAGAGCCCTGGGGCTGTTTGAGCGGATGAGCCAGGAGCGTTGTAGCAAACTGTGCTGTTTGATATCCGCCCAACTCGACCGGCTCCAGCTATCGACATAGAAACAGACGGACCCTGGCGGGCCTTTATGTAACAGCTCGCACGTTCGCATCCTCAGAAATGGGTCAGGATGCTTCCTAGCTGCAGCTTGGCTCGCTCCTCGCTTTAGTCTGTTCCGCCGAGGACGTGTTGTTTAGCATGCATCCCCTTACGAATATGCGTGTCCGTGTCTTGTGTGGTTTTTGTATGTCTCTTTTCAGAGATTCTGCTTATGGTGGCTGATATGTGGAAGTTTGTAACCGCTTGGGGTGGGAGGATGTGTAATGGCAGCAGGATGGGGGAACTACTCAAACCCGTCTGGGACGGTTGGAGTGAATGCTCACTCTGTGGCTGTCGTACCTCCACTGGGAGCGAGCTCTCTGCTCCAGAGCCTTGTCTACGTGCTGCCAAGCACCCCAAGCATTGCGTGTGGCTTTGAGGTGGATGTGCTGTGAAGTGATCAGAAGACCGCCGCTTCCATCTGAGGGGGCTAAATTTCCACCATACGTGTTTGCTGACGGAAGTGCTGTTGCCGAAGTCTTATGTCATAAACCGAAGACTTTGTGTGTCCTCCATGTGCCGATCCTGGGCAGCTGTAGTATGCTAGAAGCCCCTCAGATATGCACCTTCGTTTGGGACATGGTGCGGCCATGTGGAAGTGAAGCTTGCCATACTGCTGAATTTGAGTCGAGGAGATCACCATATCTAATTTTTTTCTTTTTTTTTTGTCCCCCTCCCCTACCGTTTCCACCCATTTGGCGTTAATATAACATGAAGTCCGTGGTTTTCTCTGAAATTTAATTTTTATTCCTGTCTTCTCACATTTCAATAAATAGAATTTATGGGGAAAATGGGATTTCCCCACGGGGAACAATAAAGTTCTACGATCTAGTTGCTCTGAACCTGCACGCGCTCAGATGGGTAACTTCTGTTGTGTCAGAGGTCTGTTGTCCTGATTCCTGAAGTTACCAGCCCTTTTTCTTTTTTGTGAGGTTGTCATACTGGTTCTTATCTCACTTTTGTTCGGTACATCGTAGAATAGATGTGGACTCAGCCAGAGGAAGTCGTGGAGCACAGCTCCCTGTTGATCTTAACTTGTTGACTTTAGGTATTTACATAAGGGCCACCGCAATGCAAATGGCTGCACGGCATGGGATTCGCTGCCCTGGCGTATTGCGACTTGGCCTTTGGTTTAGCGACTGGCTCTCCGCTTTCAGTGCTGCGGTGGGACAGATTCGAGAAGCACGTTACGCCAGTGGTGTGTTCTTTGGCATTTATTTTTAAAAAGCCAGTTGAAATGGAACAGGCCATGATTGGCTGCTGTGAATGTGTGTCAGCCTATCAAGCGACAGGGTGGGAGCACCAGTTTTTGTAGCAGAGGACCTCTGAGGTGGGACCTTCTCATGGCCCCTTTATGTTTTATCCTGCACGGGTGGCCATTTATGGAGGCACTTGGGTCCCATCCTGGGATTTGAACCTCCTCAGTCCAGTTGTCGGATGTCGATCCAGCCTGGCCAGTGGGCTAACAGGTGCTGCTGAAACACAGGCAGTTAAATGGTTCTGCCTGCGAGTCTGTAGGGTTCCAGGCTTTTCAGGACTGTCTCTACGGCAACATGGGTTTTAAATCCCTCCACCTCCTACGCAGTGCCTCGCGTCTCTCCAAGCGCTGCGCTGCCGAGACTGAGCGCGCACACTTCTGCACCAGTGTGTCACAGATCCGCTGCGTGAATGTGTGTGCGTGTGCTGGGGGTTGGGAGAGATTCTCCATGCGTCTGTTTGTTGGGAGGAGAATGGAGCCTGCTTGCCCCCAGTCTAAGTGTGGGATGCGTCGTTTTCCTTACCTGTGTAGCTGGGGAGCAGCCAAGGGTTGCCTCCTTGTGACCTCATGCGTGTGAGAAGTGGCTTCGATTAATGACTGATGCCATGTTAAAACATTAGGGGCTGTTGATTCAAAATGCACTTATCGACTAACCCTTGACATTATTATGGTTTTATAATCTCAGCTTACCCTAAAAAAATGCAGATAGGAGGGACCTACAGAGAGCCGCACAGCATACGGCTGCCTAATTAGTAAGCAGCTAACTGGCCAGCTAAAGATTAGCGTCTAACGCGAAGCAGCAACCTTCAGTGGTACTTCGTCCACTCAGTTGGCCTGCGCGGTAATTTAGGATCAACCAACTTTTCTTTGAACCGGCGTCGTAACTTTAAAAGAAAAAAAATTATAAATGTAATCACAGCTGAAATTGGCTGGCTTCCTGTTCGTTAAATTTAATGTCTTCGGGCAGGAGGAGGGGATTTGAGGCCAGTGAACAGAATAGGGAAACGCATTGTAAAGGTGAGGGTCGGAGCGGCTTTTTGGGCAGTTTTGACTCCTCTGGTTCTAGCATTATTCTTACTTTATCGCTAGCTGAGACAGGCCCAGGAACCCTCCAAAGGGCATTCAAAAAAGCGCATGGCCCCAGCATCCTTTTGAAAGGAACAGTCTGTCTCCATCCTTGTGGCAACCCCAGCCCTCAGTCCGGTGCCATGTTTTTTTTTTGTCTCCAAAGTGGATTTGAATGGGAGCATGTGTGCAGTGACCCAGTGTGACAGCGCTCTGTGGTGCCCATCCAGCTGCAGTGCAGAAATGTCCCCGAGCAGGGGAACCTGGCGCTGCCCCTTGTTCAAGTGCCAGCAGCGAGTTCTGGGTGAAAAAGCCCCCCCCCACCTTACATAGCTGGCCTAGAAGTGTTTGGTGATCAGCGTCCGCCTTTGCCTCCTCACAGCCTTAAATGTTGACTGTGCTGTGACAGTTAACGTGCCTCCATTTTGTGTTTCTCCTCTAAAAGGGTTTTTAGGACGGGCAGTCTTATGACAAAATGCTGCCATTGCTTTCATGTATGAATTCCAACTTTTTAACACCGACGTAGATCAGAAGGAAAGATCTTTGTTACCGGTGATGTTTTCAGTAGTTCTGTTCGTTTTTATGATGCCTGTAAGGTACCAAAGTGGTTGATTTGGCTGGATTATGATCTTGAGCAGAGTTGCCACCATGAGCGGTCAATCATATTTGCCATCTTTGCAAAACAAAGCAGGTTGCTGTGGCGACTAAAATTGCTGTGACTTCAAACAGCGAATGTAGGTGCATGCGTTTCTCGCACTGCAAATATTTGGTGTCGGCCTGTTTTCTATTTGCCGTGCAGTTTCTGCTGGCAGCCGGCGGCTGCTGTTGTGCCTTTATGGTTTCATGTTGAGGAGAGAAGTCGTCAGGTGCTTGGTGGTACGTGTGCCTGTGTGTTTTTCATGTGTCACTGTGTGCATAGGTGTGCGTGAGCTGGTTGTCAGGTCCGACTGAAACTCCCTCCCCCATCCCTGACACACACGCAGAGGCCTCTTCCCCCCCCCCCCCTTATTTTCTTTAGCAGTGGGTAGGTAGCATAGCAGATCATAGCATAACAACTAAAAAAAGTGCGTGCCAGTCTCTCTGATTTCCCTGGTGGCTCTGTCCTGGTGGGGGCGCCCTTCTCCGGTGGCGCTTCAGCTCCTGTCCTCACCTCCGCTGTCCTTTTCGTGTGGCTGTGTAACAATGAGACCCTGGTTGGAACCCCCCCCCCCCGCCAAGCATCATCACACTTAGGAGATTGAAAGCTCAATGTGAAAAGTTGTGTCTGATTTAATGGAGATAATGATTTATTGTTTATTACAGTCTTCTACCTAGGGGCTCGGCTGGCTGTTTTAGTGCATTGGTGAAGAATGATGACATTGGACTAGCTGTGAAAGGTTTCAGAGAATAAATATGGTCAGAAAAACCTTTCTGGGGGCAAAAGCAGTACCTTTCTAAACCCCCCCCCCCCCACCGTCCTTTTATGCACTCCTGTGGGGTTTTGATTTGAACAAACAAGTCGCTAGTGTCTGCTTTTGACAGGCCTGACCTGAAGCTGCCCTCCACTTTAGCATTGCTAATACTTGGGGGGGGGGGGGGGGCACTTTCGAGGGGTGTGTAATCGGCTCGGCTGGTGTGTCGATGTTGCATGTTTTGTGACAGCGCTGATGCCTGCGTACTTACATAATCGCGCGCTCGTACTCTTCAGCTTGACGCGGCACTGCCAGCTTGCCATATATAGCTGGCACCATGGGTAACATGGAATACGTAACTGACACTCTCATAACCCCTTGGGCTGCGGAGCGCGGTGTGTAACGCCGGTGTCGCCTCCCAGACGCCGGTCTGATGGGGGAGGGGATGCTGGGGGGGGGCTCTCCGGTGGCGTGAAAGTCAGCCCGCTGTTACCATCCCGAAAACAAGGCCGGCTTTGCACTGCGGTTTCATCCACATCCATGGAACCACCGCCGGCACCACACTCTAAGATGGTGTATAACATCCGCCTGTGCATCAGCAAAGCAGGACTGATGGCGCCTGTATGGCAAATAGAAGGATTGAGGAGATCATTTACTGGAAATGTGGTGCAGGGCGGGGGGTCCCTTAATGCCGCATAACATAGATCCAGTGGTTCCTTTCGTACCTGGGCCTCCTTCCACCTGTTTTTCTACTCCTATGTGGTCATTGTGTTCAGGCTTGACTGTGTTTAACCAGTAAGTAATTTCTGCGAAATTATTAGAGAAAATGAAGTGTCTGTTGTCCACCCCCACAAGGTCATCTTGACAGCGTGTAAGTCAGCCTGTCAACCTGAATGTCAGCGAGTTAAATACCTTCAGTAAAAAGGATTTTGTGCTGTGGTTTGGAAGTACAATATCGTTTTAGAATCCATTCCGATGGTGCATTAAACAAGGAGCTTATGGTGCTCTGACACGATAGTTTTCTGGTATGTCAATAGATCAGCATTCAGTTTTCATGTTTTCTTTATTTATTAACCTGATTGACTGCAACTACGGTCCCAAATGTTCATCTGGTCAGCTTTGAGTAACCTGGTCAACATGACGCCTCTGTTTCTTCTCGCCTGGTTCTTCACCGTGCCGTTTTTGTAATAACGTCGATATGCCGGTTGCGTGCGTCCCCAGGCACCGGAGAGAGCGGAAAGAGCACCTTCATCAAACAGATGCGCATCATCCATGGGGCCGGCTACACCGACGAGGACAAGCGAGGCTTCACCAAGCTGGTGTACCAGAACATCTTCACCTCCATGCAGTCCATGATCCGTGCCATGGAAACCCTAAAGATTCAGTATAAGTATGAGCAGAACAAGGTGAGCTTTTGCTAGAAGCTTTGCACAACCCAAGACCGTCATCGTAAAAATGTCTTGTTTTTTGGATGATTTATAGCCGTTTGTTTTTAATGATGTTAAACCTGTTGAATTTCAAAAGAAATTTCATAAGTGCTATAAGTTTTTAATGTGCGTCTGTAGTGTTTTATTATGATTAGAAGCTTGTAGGCAAAATGATTCATTTGCATGCTATCGTTTGCTTACTTCCCGTCTGTCCAGGCTAACGCCGCAATCGTGAAGGAGGTGGACATTGAGAAGGTGTCATCCTTCGAGCAGCCCTATGTTAACGCCATAAAGATGCTGTGGGCGGACCCTGGGATCCAGGAGTCGTACGACCGCCGGCGGGAATACCAACTCTCTGACTCCACCAAATAGTACGTACGGACAAGAGGGCGCTATCCGAGGTTCGAGGTGTCGGAAGGTCGATTGAAAGTCGATGCCAGTCACTGTTCTCAGCCCGGCAAGGTAGCCAGAAATCTCTCCGTTCTGCATGGTCGCCTCTCAAGCCAATTTGGCTTCTGTTCGTGTGCCTGGTTTTAGTTAAATGTAGCAACTTGGCACAGCAGAGTTGCCCCGTGATCTCTTACTAGAGGGGCAACAGCACCACTTCTGATTGCGGCCATGGTGCGAGAAACGGCTCTACTAGTATAAGGGTCTGGTTGTCGTCGCCAGGGCGACCTGCTTTTGACTTTGTTCTGAAGAGTTTGGAAGGATCCCTGACTGTTCCGTGTTGACAGGCAGCCTTCGACTGCCAGTTTCGACCTAAAAATCCCTGGTTACTCTTACCTCATTAGTGGCACCTCAATTACAATGGGGCACATTTAGAACGGAAGGCCCCTTTTCAGGCTGGCGACCGATTCGACGGTTGATTCTGCTGGAGCACAGGCCATAAGCAGAATCATTCCTATGCGTAGAAACTGGCAGGCTCCGTGTGATTAGTCACTAGCTGGTTGCTGGTCGGCTTGTTGAGCTCGAATGATAATGGGACTTAAGTTACGGCTGTTTGAATCTATTTATTCCCCTGTTTTGTGTCAGATCTCGGCGCTTTCTTTTACTCTCTGGGTGGAGTCTAAAACTACCCACCTCCCCTCCCAACCTCCTAAACCCCCCGCTGATGCGCCAGATTGGTCCTGCAAGTTGTGCGAACCAATTGCAGGGCAGTTGACTTCCCGCAGGGGTAGTGCTTGGCCAATCAGGCCATCCCCTCCCACTAAGGCAGAAAAACTGGGACAAAGTGAGTGGTGCCAACGCTGGGAGTTGGGGGATGGGGGGGGGGGGGGTTCATTCTGGCCTTCTGTGGTTTGGGGTGTCATCAAGACGCAAAGCGTAGCATTAATATTCAAACTCAAGTTCGTTAAACATTTGCGCTACGTTAGGGCCAAAATGCTCAGATCTTACTGATATTGTTAGTTCCGATTGGATCATGGATGCGTCCAGTTGGTCAGTCAGCCTGTCTGTCAGGGACCTCAGCGAGACCGGGGGCGGAGCCAGTGCTTCCGGGCAGATGGGCCATCACTGGCAAGCCATTCCAGCAACGTGCGGAATGGCGGAGGGACGCTGAGCTCCTCTCTGCAGCACCTTGTCGGATTAGTCTGCTCTGCCACCATGTCGCTCTGTCAGCTGTTATGAATATGATGAAGCCATTTCTGAAGTGGCAGTGGACTGTGTGATTTATCCAAGTTTTATTCGGTTTAATGCCCTTTCTGATGTGCTTCATGTGTTTGTCTATATATGTGTATATAATTGTATGTTGAATGTATTATAGGTTGTATTCTGTGTTGTGTATTTTTGCATCTTGTGTCTGTTTCTCTGTGTTTGTCTGGTGAGTGTGTGTACGCCTGTATACATACATGTAGACTTTTCCCCCTTCATTCCACAGCTACCTTAGCAGTTTAGAACGCGTGTCTTCAGCGGGGTACATCCCCACGCAGCAGGATGTGCTGCGGGTTCGAGTGCCCACTACCGGCATCATTGAGTACCCTTTTGACCTGGAGAATATAATCTTCAGGTATCGGTGCAGAACGCTGCCACTGCCACCCACCGTCATGGCCGCTATTCCTGCTGCCGCCGCTGCTCTCGCGACTGCTCTGTTGTCTGTCCAGCCGCCCCGGGTAGCCACCCCTCTCTGAACTCGCGCCCAAGGCTTGGCTGCAGTCCCAAGCTCCAGACCTGCATTAGTTCAGCTGGTGAGATTCCCTCGCTTATCGCTGAATGTGACATCCTTCCAGCTGTTTAGATTATCCGCGAAGCCGCTGAAAAAAATGCCACAGAGGGTCTGGACGATTTCCCAAGTACGTGGGAAGGAAATCGGCAGCCGGTAAATGCTTAAATAATTCATATTGAAGATGGATGTGCTATTAAGCGGAATCATTCATTCGGTCAGGCTTCTTGCTAATCGCTCGTATAGGTCATTTGTGAAATTTGGCTTCATATTCACCAGGTCTTGACTGACTGGAAAGTGCTCTTCTAAATGGAGTCTGCAGGCACCATGCGAGTCTCAGGGAGGTGGCTGGCGGTAGGGGGGCTCGGTGCACACTTTCTGAGAGATCTTGGGGTTAACTTATTGGTGGTGGAGGGAAGCAAAAGTGCCCACCCCCGCATCTCTTAGAATGCCACGTGTTGTGGCCCATGAGGGCTTCTCTACTCCAGGGCCGGACCAAACCACTTGCTCCAGTAGAGGGGCAGGGGGCTCCCCTAACTGCTGTCATACTTCAATTTTTTGTGTTCTTTCTGTATCTCTCCTTGTCTATAGCTATCTAAGTGATGTGGATCGTATCGCCGACCCGTCCTATCTGCCGACCCAACAAGATGTACTTAGGGTTCGCATACCCACCACAGGGATCATTGAGTACCCGTTCGACTTGCAAAGCATCATTTTCAGGTAGAAGATGCCCACGGTTTACAAACTCTAGTTCTTTCGTTTGTGTGTAATCTGTGTAGATGCTGCCCGTGCATTTATGCATGTCCTGTATATTTGATGTCAAGTCCTCGATGCTCTCCTGGCATCCCATTGTGGGATGCGTTTGGAGACGGAGTCGGACCTGTGTGTCGAAGGCCTGTGCCGGTCCCCGTTTTTGTTTTTTTTGTTTTTTTTTTTTTTTTAGCCATTCGTTCGTCATGCATCGCTTTCGTTTTGCGCCTCCCTGTTCGTCGTTTTTAGGACTTCAGCACCCTTCGTCCCCCATTCCCTGAACAGATATTATCTCCAGCCCATCTACTAGTACTACTTAGCATGACATACATTTTTTTTTTTTTTTTTTTTTAGCCATTTGTGTGTGAGATTTTCTCCTCCCCCCCCCACTCCCCCCCGCTTCTGGAATGTCTTACTCCACTGAGACTGGGCTCGATTTAAAAGCCGGCGCAGGTTTCCAGTGGGTATTGTGGGTAATGTCTCTACGTTGCCAGCGTAGAACTTTCCCGGTTTTCTGACCCTAAGCCTTTGTGGCCTACGGGGCTATGGGTCAGCAAGGTGTGTGTGTGTGTACGTGTTGATAGGTGGTGCAGTACCGGAACATCTCAGTGGGGGCAGCATTGTGTCACGGGATAGAGAGGGAACGGGGATGTGTGGTGGTCAGCCGTAACTGGGAGGACCAGAGGGATGCTGCCTTACCGTTGTAGTAACTGGGTCTGTGTCTGCAGGACCAGGAGGGTGAAGGCAGGTACTGCTTGATCGCTCGGTCGCACGTAATTTTTCAGCAAACCTGAAGCCGCTTAAAGTCCTCAGAAAAATGACCACCTTGAGTATATTCTTTAACATAGTGCCCTCCCGCGCTTAAGGCCCTCCCCACAAAAACCGCGGCCCCCCTCCGTTTCTCGGAAGCTTGCTGCTTGAGCCGTCTGTCTCGTCGCTGAAGTTGGGAAGTAAGGAATGATCCCCCCCCCCCCCCATCTCCTCAGCTGAGCTCGTCCTACATCGGCGTGCCCATCCCCGTAAGTAGGTCACACAGCTTCTCTGCAGGAAACGAGGTCGGCTGATGTGAAGGAGTGTTATTTTCGGCAGGCTGTTCCTAGAGGGGCCCCGTTTGTCGGCGCCCCCAGTGGCCGCACTGGGCTGAGGTAGAGTACAGCCATAGCAGCCTAGTGGGTGCTGTCATGGAGATAAATACGCACAGAGCAGTGCAGTCCATTCCCAGACAATGTTACTAATATAGACTCTCATTAGAAAATAGCATAAATATGATTAAATAGTTTAAATTGTAGGCGAGTGCCTCTTGTACACAATATAGACGGCCCATGAACAGGAATATTAGCTGGTAAGGAACTACAGTTATCTAAAAGAACAAACTTAGGTGTTATGGAACGTAAGACCACATTGTGACAGTTATCCTACGTGATTTTTATATTTGTGTCAGACAATAAGCTATGAATACTAAAGTTAGAGAGACGGAGAGGGGTCATCAGTAAGGGTATCTTTGACCCACAGCTTAACCTTCAGCCGCGAGTGAAGCAGTAGAGTAATCAGGGTGGTCTGGTGCTTGACAGGCTGGGGACCAGTTCCCCTGTCTGGAAGGTCATGGGTTCAAATCCTGTGGTCACCATTTGGCCCTTGAGCAAGGCCGTTAACCCCGATTGCTCCTTGTAAATCTCTTTGGACAAAGACAAGTGGACATTTCAGGTGCAGAAAGTACAATTTCAGACCAAGATTTTGTTTCCACCAACCAGCTGAGTGCTCTTGACTGTGCCTCTTTGTGCTAAGCTTGTGGTTTGAAACAAAATATTGCTCTGGATTTTTACTTGCTGCACCTAAAATGTCCACCTCTGGACAAAAGTCTTGAATACAATGATTAAATAAAATAGTGTGTCATTTGATAAAACAGGCTTTATTGTTGCCTGGAGGTTCTGACTGGTTCCCTTATACCTGCTCTTAGGGTATTCCAGCATTTTTTAATAGGCTCTGTTCTGTTCTTCACGTTTGCTTAATCTGCACCGGACTGTTGCAGCTGGACCTTTGTCTCTGAACCTCAAAGTGTAGGTGTGTCACACAGCCTTGCCTGCTGGGCGATAGCAGTGCTCCATTTCGACTGCACTTGTCATTTGTGGGACTTCTTCCCCAAACCCCCCCCCCCCCCGGTCCAGCAAAGGTCTCGGCGCTTCCTCTCCTCTGGAAGCATTTAGCTCAGAGCCAGTGGGCTGATTTTGCTTGACTGGAAATGTGAGCCGTGGATCACAAAGGACTGTTAGAGGTGCCCTCTGATGTCACCACCTGCCATTCTGCCCCTTTCTTTTCTCACCTGCCGGACGCTGCACCTCTTCATACGCTGCTTGGCTTGTGCTGTGGAAACTCACTGGGGAAATGGGTGGAGCGCCATGCATTGTGGTCCTGCTTCTCTGTGTGCCTGGGGAATGGGTGGGGAGGGGAGGGGAGGTGGGCTACATGTGCTCTCTGCCCCCCTCCACCCCTATACCAACACACTTCAACTCATTCTGACATGTGACTCCATTTGGGGTTCCTGATTGGCTAACTTCCGCACTAGGGTTGGGTAGAAATGTTATTTGGACCCAAGAACTTCCCGAAAGCCTGAAAGTACAACCCAGAAATTCAGAGCCCTGGGTCCAGACCAAGAAGGTGGTTCAAATCACTTTGTAAACGATGATCTCACTATTGCCCATACAGACCTGTTTAAGGTCTGTTATATTTTCTTACTTTGGGAGCCAGATAGTCTTCACTTACTGCTCGTGAAGTCAGCTAAGAATGCTTCTTGGCGCTGAATTGGAAAAACATTATCAGAAGGACAGTGATCTTACTCGGGCCAAACTTTCAGGAGTTTCTGATTTCTGGCTCTGAGATTTTCACTTGCTTGCTCAAGTAACTCGATTCAGTGATTTGAGGGGAAAAAAAAAATAAAAATTCTGTAGTAAGAACTGTCCTTCAGTAGGTGTGTTGGTTAGTGGTTACTGACGAGATTGTATATTAATGTGTCATTAATAGTATTAGTCAAACTGAAATCCACAATAAGCAGCCACATGAATAGGAAGCACCATTCCTATTCCCATACCATACCATTCCTTACCTCCCACCCTGTTATTTGATCTGTTTGAGGTCTTATTGTTTGACTTCATTGTTTCATTCCTGTA
>JAODJW010000043.1:12346895-12361995 GCA_026777045.1 Hyperopisus bebe
CGAGATTGTATATTAATGTGTCATTAATAGTATTAGTCAAACTGAAATCCACAATAAGCAGCCACATGAATAGGAAGTCCGGTACCATTCCTTACCTCCCACCCTGTTATTTGATCTGTTTGAGGTCTTATTGTTTGACTTCATTGTTTCATTCCTGTAGCTACATTATCACTATAGTAAAGTTTGGAGACATCTGATGTTTATATACAGCAAGGGGACCCTCTTGGTATCTGGGTCTTGTATCACAAAGCAGGATTTCTTGCTTAAGCGGATAACTTGTGTAATTTTAGGTAGCTGATTTTAAACGGACTTCATCTTCGTTCACTTATATTTAGCCCAGGCCACCTTAAATCCACCTTAAATCCGACAAGTTTTCTTGCTAACCCAAAAATTCTGCTTCGTGATACAAGCCCCTGGTGCCTAGTGCGGTGTGTGCAGGTGAGGAATGGCTGCCTTGTTATCCCTTCACATCAACACACACACACACACACACACACACACACATTCGATTCTGACCCTAGGTTAGGCTATTTGCATTAGAACATTCCCTGGTTTGGATGGACCCCTTTGTAATAATATTTTTGCTTTGTTTCTGGCGTCTTCGCCCCTGGCATTTCTCCTCTTTCCTATCTCCTTTCTACCCTCCTTCCTGTTTTTTTTCTTTTACGCTTCCTTATTGTTTTCCCTCTGTCCATCCCTCCCTTATCCCTTACCATCTTGGTACCCCATGTCCGTCCATCTTCTGTCTCCTGTGCTGTTGCCTCTTCTCCTTTCTCTCACACACGCTCGCTCTCTCAGGATGGTGGACGTGGGAGGTCAGCGCTCCGAGCGCAGGAAGTGGATCCACTGCTTTGAGAATGTGACCTCCATCATGTTCCTGGTAGCGTTGAGCGAGTATGACCAGGTCCTGGTGGAGTCAGACAATGAGGTGCGTCATTTGGCTTGAATCTCTTACTCCACTTGTCTCCTGGCTAGATAAGGGCTGTGTTCCACAGCCGGATCGAGACTGGAACTGCTGACCACCTGTTCTCCAGGATACCTGCATCTGCATATCTGATGACATTCATCTGCGCACAGTCTATCTGTATTGGCTATCTAAATGTTGAGATGTTCATCATCCAATCAGATGGCTACCTCGGTAACAGCATGCTCATCAAAGTGTGCCTGCTGACACATTTCTTGTTTTCGGTCTTGTCTTTTCATTGCTTTGTCTCTGTCTCCTTTTCTGTCCTCAGAACCGCATGGAGGAAAGCAAGGCGCTGTTCAGGACTATAATCACGTATCCCTGGTTCCAGAATTCCTCAGTCATTCTGTTCCTCAACAAGAAGGATCTGCTTGAGGAAAAGATCATGTACTCCCACCTTGTTGACTACTTCCCTGAGTTTGACGGTGAGCCCTGAGCTGTTTAATGGTTTCCCACAATATTTCAGCTTACGGATCATTCTCCTGTTCATCGCGCATTCATACTGATGGAATGGTGCATGGTGCCTGAGGCTGAAGTCCACTCTTGTTGTGTTTTTTTTTTTTTTTTTTTTTTTTTTTTTTTTTTTTTTTTTAAATGGGGGTGTGTTTCCACCTTGTGGCAGGAGTAGGTATTGCAGTGTGTCCCAGAATTGACGGCTGCCCAGCAGGGAATTCATTACAATTACAGTGATTCATACAGAACATGCAAAAGAATGAGGCTAGAAAATGGGCTTCAGAAGCTTCTGAAAGCAGGACTAGATGTTAAACTGTAGATGCTCTGCTGAGCTGCACGTAATGATGTGCATGTTGTTCAGCGTCTTATCCTGGGTGCCTACACACTGGCAATATTGAACATGTCATTTACTGGTAATCTGCTACATGTATACTGGAGTACTGTGAATTTTTTAATCATGGGTGGTGTATGTACTCTATCACTTAATAAATGAGCCCCCCCCCCCCCCAGGCCCGCAAAGGGATGCCCAGGCTGCCAGGGAGTTCATCCTGAAGATGTTTGTCGACCTGAATCCTGACAGCGACAAGATCATCTACTCCCACTTCACCTGTGCCACCGACACGGAGAACATCCGCTTCGTCTTCGCCGCCGTCAAGGACACCATCCTGCAGCTCAATCTGAAGGAGTATAACCTGGTGTGAGCGGAGAGGCAGACACGCACAAACGCACGCACGCACACACACACTAACGCATCAGGCATGAGTACGTCCGCTCACACGTATTTGTGCTACTTCTGTGTGTGTGTTCACACAAAAATACACCCACGACTGCCTAGGCCCCCCTACACCCCACTTTCTTCAGTTCCTACTCTTCCTGATATATCATTTCCTTTATTTTTATTTCCTCTCCAGTTTTCAAGGTAATCTTCACCCCACCCCCCCCATCCGTCTCGATGGCAGCTGAAGTCAGTGCCAGCCTCTCGTGTCTCTTCCCCTAATTTGATCGACGTCTCAAATTTGTCCGAGGGTGAAGGCTGAGGCGTGAGTGTCTAAATTTTGCCCTGTCCAAAATGGGGGGGAGTGACATGACAGCTGTCAGCTTCTAAGGGCTGAATCGGGAGCTGGCATGAAAACTGGAAGAATCATCCTTCACCCTTCCCACCCCGAGCAAGAGGGCATAGAGTTAAAGGCAGTAGGGTGGCTAGGGTGGAGGATTATCGGAAATTTAGGTGTGGACAGCAGTACAAAACATTTTTGAAAACGTAAACATTAATTTGGAAACCACAGGGGCATGAGTGGTGATTATAGCAGAAATGGCAGAATACCTTGAGTGCTGAGGTGCATTTTCTTCCACACATCTCGCTAAAGGCTAGATCTCACCTGTCATCGCCTGTGTGCCGCCTGTCGTTGAATGTAATTCAAGTGTGAGCGTTGCAGGAGTGTGTGCATTCCTTCGTGGGGACACCGAGCAGGAAACGGAGAGGGAAATCGAATCAGTCCAATCTATGTGTATATTGCTGAGGTTATTTTAAACAAATTTTAATAATATTGCTATTACTACTACTACTTTAACAGATAATGTAATTAATTAACAAAGGAGTAGAAATTTGAAAACAATCATTAGAAAGCACTCCAGAAAATTCGACAAGAGGAGCTTGTGACCAGGAGATTGATAACTTTTCCGATTCTGTAATTTGAATTCCATACTTTTTACTCTATGTACTTGTACTGCCATCTTACCCCTATAATGCTTCTGTTTAGCCCCTTCTGAATTTTACATTGTCGGGGGCTTTTTGTGTGTTTTTTAAAAACTTCAGCAGTGGTTCTCCACTGGTGTTGTGCTCAGCCTTGTAAACATTGACTGGTTTGCAAGCTCAGTCCAGCATGGAGGGACTGTTCTCTCCTTTTTTTTTTTTATTGGTCAGTTTCCATTGCCGCAGTTTTGCCCGTTTCTGTGCTGTTGACCGTCTCCGCCGGGAAACATTCCGCACTTAGCTTCGAAGCCGACAGGAATTCGTGAAGGACTGTGTGGCGCTCTGAACACCCTCCTGTTAATTTGTTCTGAGGCTTTGTGCATCCAGTTCCCATCCAGAACAGCGGTGGTACTAATTGTACAGTCTTTGCTGTGGCGATGAAAACTCATTGTTTTTCGGGGAGGAACCAATTTGTTGTTGAAGGCTGCAAAAGTAAATGGCGTGTATTTACCTGTAAATATACACGTACCCACTTAGTACAGAAAGATTCGAGGGGCACCATTCTGGCAAAAGATGAAACACCTCCCACTCATCATTTTGCTGGTTTCTCCCCCTGAATTATGATAGTATATTTACTGTGATTATTCCCCTTTTAATGTTGAAGGTATATAGAACAGTCTGTTCTTATCTACAAGTGACTCCAATTAAAAAGCAACACGCAATATGTTCAGAATGCCTGCCACGGACTTTGTATGTTTTGTTGTGAACCACCAAGTAGCTTGTGAAGTTCTTTGGTGACTTCCATTTTAAATTAAAGTTCTGTGGCTTAAAATTTTAATTTTTCCATTCTGCAATACTATGAGAAGTGATTTTTTTTATTTTTTTTTTTTTTTAAAGGAGAGTAAAGAATTTTATTTATCTAATTTATGGACCAGATTTATAAATGTTAGATTAGTTTCCTTTTCTTTCATATTAGTGTTCCCGTCTCGCTCAGAGACTGGGAAACAGTGTCTAAACTGCTGTAAAAACCTTTGAGCGAATCAACCTTTTTCTTTTTTCCCCACTTGTTATTACAGTTACAATGTTCATTTTATTGTAAATGGCTTCTGATCTGAAGTCACAACTTCTATCTGAGGGTGGAAGATTAATTTCAGCTGTTATAGGGGCAGTGCTTTGTGCAACTATAGGAAATATACAAGAAAAGTAGGTAATTTTTATTAGTGGTTGAACTTTTGTCTGGTCCTTGGAATTTTGTAATTTAAGATTTTTTTTTTTTCCTTTTTCCATTGTAGTTTCGTTTGCAGTTCAGATCCCACAACTAGCATTTGCTTCCTGTTTAGAGTAACTTGTGCAGAAAGAGGGTTATTTTGTCTTGCTGTGTAATTCAGGTGACTTCTCATTCATTTTCATCTCAAGGGCTACTTACTGCGTAACATTGTAAAGAGGAGGAGATTTGATGGATTGCCAGGTGCCATTTATACGGTTCTGTGTCAGATGGGGATCTGTGCTGTAGCACTGCAATGCTGCAGGTTTTGCTTGCAGCAGCGTGTGATATATGGGGAAATCTGGTTAAAGTTTTATTTTCAAGTTGGTCCTAAGACTGAGACTGGCTAGTTGGCTCCAGTTAACAAAGCCAAAAAACGGTCAGTGATGCCGCAGGTGTTCTGTGCGAGGTCAGCTGGTGCTGGTTAAAGTTTTCAGTTTTCTGTCTGACACCAGCTGATGTAGCTGATACTGAAGTCTGTCCAGCTCAGGAGGGATGTTCCACTTATCTGGTCACAGGGGAGGTCGACATTTTCTCAGCAGGCTAACGGGGGGGGGGCTTTGGTTTGGGGGCTATGTTAAAGTGGGGGGCATAGCACAATTTCGCTACTCAAAAGCATCTGTGTCATTTCCAAAAGGCACAAGCTATTTTCTTGTACTCGCCCATAGTTGGATGCCTTTGCGCGTCTGTGAAGTAACTCTCCGTGCCAATGAACTTTACATAAGGCTTCCCCCTGGGTCTGGGCATGGTACAGCCCCAAGCTGCTCCGTCACGCTTTCTGCTTCTGCTGACTTGAATAGTAGACTTGGACAATGCTATGCTAGATGGGGGGGAATGGGTTTATGTCTGAAACAGCGTCTCATGGTTTGCCCCAAATACCAGACCACCCCCCCCCCCACGCACACACACATGCCCCCATGTAATGTTCACTTGTTGGTGTTGGTCTAAGCTGATGTTTGCACTAAGCAGGATCGTGGGTGCATTCAAACATTAGTCAAGCAATGGCGTGGTGACATCCCCTTTCAAATCTCCATTTTGACAGTTTTGAAACCTGTGGATTTAGCACGGCCTGAACCTGCGCCCCTGCATTAAGGGTTGAGAGAAGGGGAGCTTGGCTAACTTAGTTATGCACTTTTAATTTACCACGTCTTGCGAAACACTGCAGCGAGCGTCAGCCTGAGGATTCTGAGCAGCGTTTACCCAAATGGTAAGACCTGGTAGAATCGGATGCCTTCAGGGACTTAAGTGAGCCGGCTTTCGGAGGGAGCCAATCAAATGCAGCCTTCCAGCTTTTCACAGATGGGTTGGTCTGCTTGGTAGATCTCAGCGATGTTGCCTAGGGAACTTCTACCTCTGTGAGTGGCGTGGCGTCCGGAGTCTGAGTTGGAAGTTGTAGCAAACTCCGTATTATTATTTTTTTTTTGTTGAAGATAAGCACACTTCATCACTGTTTATCTGTCGAGTAACAGCGTAAAGCCAGAAGCAGCAGACCAGAAAAAGAACTATAAATTTCTGCTTACGTTCCTCAGAACACTATTTTCTTCACGCGCACCATCACCTCCTGCCATTGTCCTTAAATGTGCTTGTGAACTTCTAAAAGCTGCCATTCAGTTAAAAGTAAGACACTAAAGTTTGAGAAGCCCCTAAAAAGTGAAACTTTAAGACATCTAGCAACACTACAATTGATTCTAAAAAGTAATTTATACTCTGTAATAATTATGTTGACAATAATAGTTATATATGTAATATATACTTATTCTTTTTTTGGCTATTCACTGATAATGGAGACTGTTGTGTGTGAGGGTGTTGTATATTTAGTTAACACTTAAGTCTCCACCAGTTTTGAAATGTGATATTCAGTTTACCAGAGGCAAACCCTTTTACATGCACTAAACCAGCACTGAATGTTGTTAGGAACTCTGAAATTCAACTGAACTTTTGAAGGTGAATCTGCTTCAGAAAACTGGGCTGGTGACCTCTGATTTTTCTTTTGCCAATTATGTTAAGTGGACTTTACCTGACTTTATGATGATTATCTGTGTCCATTAAAGTGTGTCAAGGCCAACTTCGCAGTATGTCAGCCATTTTGTGCAGTTTGCTGTAATGATTCAAAATGGCTGAAGAATTAGTGGCAATACAGTTACTGGCACCAATTCAGTCCTGTATTGTATACTAAGTTTGTATGTACTTTTTACCCCCCCCCAATGTATAGTGACAAAATTGAGGTGCGGCTTTAGTACAATCTTGTGTTCTGTCCTGTACCCTAATCTCCCGTCCCTTGGGGCTGCTCTATGGACCAGGCCTTTGGTGCTAGTCCAAGCCGGATCCATCACTGGCTCGTACATATGCATCTGCTGGTACCGCCTCATGAGGTTTTTGCATTTTAACTGATGGATTTGAGTTTGCTTGAGATCCACTCAAAGGCTGTGGAATCAAACGAATTTAACATGGTGTGTTTTTTTTTTTTTTTTGGTTGGTACATTACCTGAACACTATTGTATCTAGGACCACGTAATCTTTTTTTTTTTTTAATAAATGATTTAAATATCTAGTGCTGTAATTTTTTATTTTTCGCGTTCTTTCTCTTCTCCTCTGTATACCAAATGTAAATGATGTAATATAATGAGTGTGCCAATCCCCTATCTTTGTAGAGCCAGACTCCTTACAAGTGCCAATGGTGTGGAGATCATCTGTGGGCCTGTGTATTTTATGGTCCAGTTTTTAAAACTATTAAAAACACTAGATATGTGACATACAATAGATACATGAGAGAAAAGGACTTTATTCTGTATTTAAAATTAAAGAAGAAACTGCTGTTTTTAAAGGACTGTCATTTTAACTGCATGTGCTGTTTGGGCTGGGAGGGGGGTGTCAGACCAATGTATTAATGCAAAACCCTGATGAAAAAGGGTCATTTGTTATTGATTTACAGTATTTTTAGCCATATTTCTTTTTTGTATTTGTTTCATTTCAACCACTGTTGCCTGAACCTCATTCAAACATGAAAATGATTTTCATAGCCTTCTCCTAAAAGAAAAACAATTAAAGTATCTGTTTTAAATTGGAATAAAATTTGTTCCTATACTTGATTGTCTGTGCTTTTTTTTTGTAGTGATCTCCATTCTATCAAAACAATGTTGCATGAAATACTGAACCTATCAGATGAGCAAAAGTGTTTTGCCGTGTGGCTTAAAAAAAGATTTATATAGATTTTTTATATCTCACACATGCACACATTATATAGCTGCAGTAGAATGTCAGGTAAAACTTGCTGGGTAGTCTGGACCTAAATTTACAAGGCAACAAAATAGTCAAAGTGATTAATACTGCTTGAATTGACCAATGCATCTGAATTGCTTAACTGGACACTTGGGAATGATGATTCAAAAACTGAATAACTTAACATGACGCTGAACTGAGTGTCGTAACAGTAATTATATATGCGCATTTTAGTCTTCTAAAGTTGTACCTCGGTTAGGTTGAAGCCATATATCTGATACTGTACCTTGGAAATCCAATTGTAAAAACATTCAAATGATGTATTACTAGTTTTGTTTTTTTTTTTTACTACCAATTTATTCCACTCACACCACATAAACTCGATCCATGGCTCGGTCTGCATGCAAAAGTCAATAAAAAATAGCTTGGGTCCTCTATTTTCTTTGCGGTTGTATTTATGGTTAAATCGCCTAGTCATCTTATTAGCATTAGAAATGTTTTATTACTATTTTATCAAAGGGATTTATGTACACCGGGACAATTTGTGTACGTATCTCGCAACTTGTGCTTGCGAGATAAGCCGCACGGACAGGCCGGGGAGCAGATGTGCTGCGCTACTCACACCTTCCACTGGGGGCGCATTAAACAGCAACACTTCCGCAAACTGTAATTTTATACATTTGACATCTAAAATGGGCCTTCGGTGCGCCGCCTCGATCCCACATCACATGGGGCGCTAGTTCCTAGATGTCTTTCCTACATTTTGTAGAGCAGCGGAAAAGAAATGGTTGTTCAGCAAAAACCTCGTATTTGCACATTGTAATATCCGAAGGTGGAAGAAGCAGGCGTCGTGAAAGGAGGGATTTTGTCGAGGGGGGGGGAAGCATAAAGCTTTGTAAAACTGCGCTGTATGTTTAGTTTGAGGCAGGAAAATATTTCGCGACAACGTCCAAAATTCAGCTGCCGCGTTATTTGTAACCCGACAGGCTAGATCGCAGGCGGTAGCTTGTACGGTGTAGAAACCAGATCGGATTCATTTTACAGCAGCGTTGTCTTATATTCGACTTATTACTTTAACTTTTTTTCCGTCGCGCTACG
The DNA here is from genome assembly GCA_026777045.1 of Hyperopisus bebe. Lineage (NCBI taxonomy): Eukaryota > Metazoa > Chordata > Actinopteri > Osteoglossiformes > Mormyridae > Hyperopisus > Hyperopisus bebe. The sequence continues at coordinate 12,355,587 of JAODJW010000043.1, forward strand.
TGCGAGCCCGAATTTATCCGCTATCTCGGAACTGACGACGGGGGGTTTATATAAAAAAACTGCTTGAAAGCAAAGCTCCTTGCAAAAAAAAAAAAAAAAACGTTTGCACAAAGCCAGCCGAATTGCACGGTAACGCTGGTGGATCAAACAAACCGAGGAGTGGCGGAGGACATTTGCGCCGTGGAAGAAATAAGGGGCAGAGATACCAGCGATACTAAATTCGAAGTGAACAAAGGATCAAATGCAGCTTTAGTTGGTCGAGACTGATAAAGCAGCACTGACCAGCAAACGGGGACGAAAATCTCGCATCGGGTCCCCAGATTTCGTTTCTTTTTTCGAGAGGATTAGCCGAACAAAGAAGAAATTCCCATTTTTAAAAGGCTCTCCGCTCGCCGTTTCGATTTTGCTGTTAAGTGCCGCACACTAAACAAGAAACTGACATGATGTTTCCACAATCCAGGCACTCGGTAAGTGCACTGATGTGCCTCTTTATTTCTCCGGCGTGTATCAGTGTGATTTGTGGGGCTGAACCGCCGGGCAGTTGCGGCCCCCGGAGCCGCCGCGTTATACATGCATTTGTTTACATCTTCCAACGCTGCTGATGGTTACGATGGTCAAACAGGGTCCATTTTAAAATAACAGCTGCCCCCCACCCTTCCCGCCGTCGGCAGCCTTTATTTCAAGCTATTTCCCCCATATTTTTAAAACACAAACTATATAATACGTGTAGGTGGATTTCCTTCTAACAAGTGTGTTCTTGTTGTCATGGACATTTTATAACGCGATGGAGGCTACTGTAGTTTTTATTTACGCCCTTGGATCCTCAAACTTTATATCCTCAGTTAAGTAATGTAATGCTAGTGTTACAGGTCAAAAAAATAAATGTCAGTTAGACTGGCCGTGTGTGTCACTCCGTATTTTCGTTTTTAGACAATGGTTAGGGGTGGTAACTGCATTTATATCTAAATTCATTCCACTGTAGATATTTTATACTAGCAGCAAATTAATAATATGTCATGTGAAATGAAGCATTTTCCCACCTCACTAAAATATCTCGTTTGATTCTTTTGCCAAGTTAAATATTATTATAGCCTATAGCACACTGCCGTCTGGTACCGCCTTTGTCTTATGGCATTTTTAATAATTCGTTCAACAGCCGGCTTTAAAAACCGTAAGTTTCATAAATGTGTTTTCCCAGTCGGACCTACGTGCCGTTTGCGTAGGAACCTTGCATAGTTTTTTTCCCTTCCGATATTAACTGAATTTGGCTTTGGCCTGGAATATAATTTCATCACCGAATTAACCAAGGAAGTTTCTGTGCTCTGAATAATCCACAGTTGCTGGGTCTTGCCAATTTACAAATTGAATGGTTGGAACAATATTTGGTCTTTGATTACATAGGAGTCTACTGTTTTTGTGGAACTGAAGCCTATTTGTTGACATTTTCATCATTGCCACCGTAAATATTCATCCTGGGAGGTATTTACAGTATTGTTTTAGGTGACTGCATTGGTAGTTAGACCTGGAATTACTCAGTCTTACAATACATTCATAGGAAAAGCGCAACGTGATTTATTAATATCTGTGAATTTACTCTAAGAGCCACAAAGAGAAATGAATTATCTTTAGGGAAATTTATTTTTAACTTTTTTTTTGGCATTAATGTCCAGCTGGCCTCCACTCTGACTAGAATGACCAGCTAGGAGATCGATGGATGTATATCCATGTTGGGTCTTCTTATTGAAAATCAATCCCAAAAACATGTTTTGAAACTGTACCATAATACTAATAATCTTGATCCCAGTTTCTGGAAGGCTGTTGATAGCACGCAGCTAGTTTACAAATGAATCTGTCACGTCACCTAAATGTGGGTAGACTCAAGAGAATATCGGATTATTGCATGCAGTAAATCACGAAGTGAACAGGATACCTGAGAATTTTACATATACATTATTATACAGACAAATATAGCATGGGTAATACGGAGATTAGGTATTCATAATATAAACGAAGCATCTGTCTGGCTCGTGGCTTTATTAATTCATACATTACCCTTTCCCTTGTTGTTGTATATTTTAACAGTTACATTTTAAGAAAAGTCATGTCCTCAAATCATGCTTCGAGATGAATTGACGTTCGGTAATGTTTGTCAGAATAGATTTTTAGGGTACTGCTGATTGAATTTAATGTATAAGCAGTGCTAAGATGCCATGAAATATTAATTTGTCGTAAGTATTGTAGCATAGTTAGTAAGTGTGCAGTAACCAGATTTGGTGGCTGTTTTGCTTTTTATCAGCTTGCATTGCGCCGGAACAGTCCGTTGTACCTTTACGAAAAATAAAGAAAACAGTGTGACCTTTCTGTCAAACTCTGTGCCTCTCCAGTCACAAGAGCGCCGGACACACAACAAAAATCAACATATTTTACTTTCCATTTTGCACTCTGATTTCCTGAAGGCAGGAACACGGCCCCTATGCAGTCATCCAGCCAAGAAGGGCTTGTTTTTCGCATAATAAAAGCCGACCGGAGCACGTGACCTCTGATTCTCAGAGATGCGTTTTAACCAGGTACTTTTGTGTGCCATGTCAGTTAAATATTTTATTAAGCAATGAGGTTAAATGGCTGCTCTTCATAAAAGACGCATGTTCTTTTTTCTCCTTGGCATACAGAAAAGACTTGGATGGGAGCTATTAGAGAATCTTTATAAGTCAACGGTTTATATAAATTTCTTTATATAACGGGCTACGGATGTTAATATTACAGTGGCTGTAATTTGACTTATTATATATTCCGTTTAAAACGAATTGCAGAATAGCTGGCTTTTTTTGTCCAAAACTCTGTTGAGCAAGTGCTTAAAATTGTTTTCACTCATGATGTGCTAACTTTTTATTTTTATTTATTTTTTTGCTACTTGTCCTATTTTTTATGAGGCTGTTCTTTTGGACCAAACAGTAGCACCCAGCTATATTATTATAATAATGTTTCATTGTCTTGCCCTCATAATTCTGAAACGCCGACGTGCATACGGTTGTAACAACTTCTTGTAAAGGTGTGTCTCTTTCGTTTGGCACCTGTAATTTTACCTGTTCTGTATGTACTTGTAAGCATTGATTTTGGGCTGAGGCGCCTCACTCCATCATTTGTTTCCTTCTCTGCAGGGATGTCTAGGAGCACATTCTTATAAACCCTGTTCTTCGCCGAAGAACCCTTGTGTTTTGGGGCTTTTGTCCGGCTGTTTCGTAATGTGCTCCATGCCGTCGCTGATCGAGCACCAGAGGCCAGTCTCTCATTATGTGATTCTGACGGACTATGAAATGTGGCGTATTTCGTACGACTGGTATATGTGATGCCCATGCGCCCTGCGTGTTCCGGCGTGTTCTCCTTTTCTGAGTTGCGGGGGAGGAGGGTTGGAGACCACGCTAGGCTAGAGTACACCCTGGACAGAATGGCAGTCCATTATAGGGCTTGCACAAATGCACCCAATCATATGCTATAGGCAATTTAGAGTTGCTGGTCGGCCTGACTGACATTTTCCCGGCACACAAAATGAAAATGGGACTCAAACACTTAAACTTGGAGCTTTTGCCTTGTGTTGCTGTGCCACCCATACAAAAAATATGTAACTATCTGAGTAATTGGCATGATTAGTCTTTGTTGCCTTTATATTGCAATATATACTATAGAACCTGTTTTGAAGAGGGATTTTATGTGTAATCAAGTAAAACTGCAATCTGTGATCTCTATTTTGTTGTGTTCCCAATACTTAGATATTTAGCTGTTCTCTTTTTTTTCTAGACTGAACTTTGGGTCATTTGCAGGTTCAGGATTCTCTCCAGACTGGAATCCTAGTTACGGTTGAGGCCTCCTTGCGATGCATCTCGAATCTGCTCCGTGCCGCAGTGACAGGAGATGTTATCGCCTTTGTTATGTCGCTGTTCCGTTACGTTTGGTGTCTCATCGTGTCGCGTTCAGAGGAGCGCCTGACGTTTAGCCCTCGTCCCACGTTATCCGGCAGCCTGGGAGGCCGAGCGTGACGGTTACATGGAAACGTCTCCAGCTGCGAAGAAGAGGAGGGCCCTGTTGATCGAGGCCTGATCTATACACCCCTAGTGCTGTCGCCGATAAGGCACCCCGTGGTAGAGAATCGTTTGAGGCCAGCAGGTGCGGTGAAGTTGCTACGACCTTGTGAGGGTGGCATTTCCGCACATCTGGCGCAGTGACACACGACGTCACCCCTGTAAATGCGGTAGCATGTCGTCTTTGTGGTGACGGCACGACTTAGTGTGTACTGGTTGATTTATCAAGTATCTAATTAGGGGCCGAGAGGAGTATTTCTTTGAATGCAGATTTCATCTGAAATACTGTAATAAGATATTGTGGTAAAATATTCAGCAGTAGAAACTGATAAATGAAGTTTCCCTGGGATAAAGATTAAGAACTCCTGGCATCTATTCTAGCGTGTTCCTCTGCATGGTGCCCTGTGCTTGCTGGGATTGGCTGGGTTTGCTGAACGAGTGGTTAGGGATGGATGTAAGGATGACTAAGGGCTCATATAATGTCGCCTAATATTTAAAACGCTCGTTGCGCAGACCTGGCCTTTTGATCGAACTCCTGGACCTGAGGAACCTCATTGTGGGGAATTTGGGGGGATGTCAAGAGGTGAGATGCTGTCAGAGGGCTCGGGGTGAGGGGTCTCTGATTGGCCCGCTTACTGGGAAAGCCCCCATTAGCCAGGGCCGTCTGCTTGGGCCGTGCGAGGTGGGAGGCTGTGTGATTGCTCCCTGGAGGCCCTGCAGCCCTGTACCAGTAAGCGGGTGGAGAGAAGGTCCATTTCCGCTGGTCACCCGCCGCGATTGATTTGCTCCGTCCTGCCGCTTCGCGTCCCGTCTTGGAGTGCAGCTGGGGCAGGATGCTAATTGGACAAGGGATGCGGTCGCTCCTGCGTCCCGATTCGCAGGCGGCGGCGGCAGCCGGTCCGCCTCGCGTTAGCATGTCCACGGCGTTCTGATTTTATGCGATGCGGCTCAGATCCCGGAATACCACGTCTCCACATCCGTCCTGCGGTACCAAGTCCACGAGCATCCTTTGCAGCGATGACGATGGGCTTCAAGTGAGCGTTTAAGCGTTTATTTTACGGAAAGGTTTGGGATGCATTTCCAGCGCATTTAAATGCGTGTTATTTCAGCGACGAGGAGCATTCGGATCTTCATGGGTTTTATCGAAATGCTAAATGCAGTAGAACGGCTGCACGTACTCGGCCCTCTCGCCGGCTCGTTGCCTGACCGCGGCCTCCGTCGATACCGTTTCACAGACGGTCAGCTTGCCTCACCCGCGGTGGCCTGCAAGACCATGGATGTTAACAGCTGCCCGATGTGTCAGTCATGCCGTCGTATCTGGCTGTGAAAAGGGTTTCTCACTAGCCAAGTCTGGTCTCCTTCCTGTGATTCACCATGGGGTGCAGAAGGCAGTAGGTTAGGTTTGATTTATACGTCTGCATAGTGTCTTTGTGGTAGGTAGAGGTATACCAGCCTTTAGTGCATGCTGAATATGCAGTATGGTTTCTACATGTTCTTCACCAAACAAAGTTGAATATAACTAATATTTCAGCATCTTCTTTTAGTTAACATAGTGTCAGCTGCCTGTGTTGGGTTCTGGGGGTTCAGGCTGTGGGTTGGGCTTGTCCTTCTGAAGCTATTTTGCCCGCGGCGTGCAAAACCCTCTGCTAGGTTCTGGTCCGTGAAGTAAAAAAAAAAAAATCAAGTTGTTAATGAGTCAAATGGGAGCTATTTGACAAGTCGTCCCCCCTGACTAATCAATTTAGTCTTTATTGTTCTTAGGCCGCGCTGAAGAGTCACCACGTCGTGCATAACATGCGCGGAACAGAAATATGAATAATGCTGAAGACTGCCGTCGCGGTCTGGTCGCAGTCTGGACCTGTACGTTTTCTGGCCCTTAACGCTGCCTCGTATATGCAGTTCTGTTGTCGGACGGCCACCATCTTGCCTTCACGCACACGGATTGTCAAACACGTAATGGAGGATGAGACCAAAATGGGGTTAGGGTTAGGGTCAGCACCTCACCGTGTTTTCTGTGTGTTTTGCCTGATCTGGCCGTTTGTCTCTGCGGGGTTCCCGTCATCCCGCATTGCTCGTCGGTGCCAGAGTGTGGCGCCGTGAGCATCTCCCTGTATTTGGGACCCAGTTCTGCCATGTGGCCTAATCCAATTGAGTGCCCTTATGCTACTTGTTTGGTCTAATGACTCGCAGCACACAGGATTAAAAGCGGGGATTACTGATTTAGCGCAGGGATTTCACAGAGCGCTCAGTCGACCCCGTAAGCGTCCCTCACTCTGGCTCCCCCCCCCCTCCCCAGAGCTCACACGCCCCTCCCCCCCCCCCAAACCATTGAT
>JAODJW010000043.1:12374298-12386725 GCA_026777045.1 Hyperopisus bebe
CCCCGCCACCTCTCTCCTGCATCATTCCTCCCATCCTGCTTGTTTTTATTACTTACATACAACTGTCTTTTTAAACATTTTATTCTCTTTAATTCCCCCATCAGCTGCCCCCTCCTTCTCACCCACACTCCTTCCTCGCCTCCCAAACGCTTCTCCATGACTTCATATCCGCTTCCCAGCCCGATCTTCTCCCTTTTAGCTCATAGCACAATAGATCCCCCCCCCCCCTTTAAATAGGAAGCATCACCACGACAGATTGTGACACCACACTGCACTGAGCCTGGAGTACACAAGCAAAAGGCTTTTACTGTAACAAAGGGGCACATTTCGCTGTCTCTAACATTACATCTACCTGTGTTTTCTTGTTTTCTGTTAGAATCTGGGATATAGGTTGATCTTGGATAGAGGTGAGAGCTTAGGCAAGGAATCAAGTGGCCCCGTGCTCTGTATAAGAATGTGGTTCTGGCTGAACAGGTGTATATTCTGTTTAAGTCGGCCGTAATGTCACTGTAATCAGCCAAAGCATGCAGGAGAGCCAGAGTATGAGGTGATTGTGAAATGCGACGCTCCAGTTCTGTACAGTGATAGGATCAGGTCAGATTGGCCAGGGCACTGAGCGCCAAACATGGCGGAGTCTTATGGTCAAAGTCAGAATCCCAAAAACAAATGGCATCGCTACATGCTTCCTTTGGCAGCCAATCAGCGATCTCGTAGCCAGCGACAAGTATGCATTTCGATCCTCCCGCCTGGCTTGGCAGAGAGCATTTGTGTTTGCCGGTGACTGCGCTTCTCCAATGGCTGCCGCGCTCTCGCAGCTCCCAGTAGGGTAATCGAATGCAAGATCAGATTGTCTCATACGAGAGCAAGGAGCGCATTGTAATCGCATTGGATTAAGAAGAGCAGTAAGAGGATGGGCAGAGGAGGGTGCAGTTTGCTTGCGTGACAGCAGAGGGCAGTAAAGCACTTTGAAAGCCAGCTAAGGTTTCAGCCTGATAGAAGGTCAACCATCTTTGTTTTTTCCTCTGTTTTTTCCCCCCCTGGATAAAAGAAACGGATGGTATTGTCCATCAGTTCTTTCTTTCTGAAACAATATTTGCAGATTAACAGAATAGAAATTACCTGTATAATAACCTAATAAAATCAACATGCTAGATAAGTGTTTTCAGAGTTAGTGGTGAGGCCCAGACATGCGCAGTGGTCCTGGGTCCCACTGGGTCCTTGCTTTGATTAGCGCTGAATGATGCGGCTGTGAAATCAATGGGGCACACTGAACCGCCCTGTTCTGTTTGGTGCACAGGAAAGCCCTGTATAAAGGCATAAAAATGGTCCCCTCCATGTTTGACTTCACCAGAGACCTCCTAGTGAAGACTTATCAGTTTATACAACATATTGTAATAATAATACTAATGTTTATGATGAGACAATTACGAAGACAGCGAACTGGTACAAGGTTGAGTTTCCCAAACAGCACAAATGTGTAGCTCAGTAAGTCTGAGCTGTAGCAAAATTGAGGCCCTGTTGAGTTTAAAAATATATATATTGTTACTATTTTTACATTTAAAAATAGTCCTGGGATCTAAGGGAACAACCTGAAATTGACATTTGACATCTGAAAGTCAAAAAACTCTCAATTCAGCATTCACTCACATGTATGTGCATAGGTGTGTGTGTGTGTGTAAGTGTGTGTGTGAGAGTGAGAGAGAGTGTGTGGACACACCTGGATAATATCTCCGATGTCACGCAGAGAGGACTGGCCACGGGCGTATCCAAGTACATGTTTGCTCACGTGTGTAAATGCGTGTAATATGCACCCATATACATGTAGTTCAGTCAGTAACTCAGGCAGGGCTGTTGCTTGGAGCTGTAAGCCTGCCGGCCTGATGGGGGCGCTCTGTGCCCTTCTGGATCAGATAGCCAGCGGTGCGAAGGGGCGGCCAGCCATTCTCGATGCTCAAAGTGACATTTCGGTCTCTCTGCGCCTCTCTGCATCCTTTCAGTCCACCTGAGGTGCCCCCCCGCCCCCTTTGACTCAACAAAGCAAGCAGGAAATATTTAACTAATTCAGACATATGAATGGTCTGTGTGTGTTTTGTGAAGGGCCAATTTATATACATATATAAATATATATATCAATATACATATAATTTTTTAACATTTTTGTATGTTTTAGGCTGCATCTTCTGTGTCTGTGCTGGATAATTTTGTTGTGTACTGCAGTACTGATGCACCACTTAAAGACTGGCTGAATTCTTAAATTCCCTCCCCCCTCTGAAGCCCCTCACCCGTCTCCTAACAACACCCAACTGCCGCCAGTTGCATCATTAACGGGGGTGGTGTGAATCATGGTGATCCTTTTGAGCTTTGTAAAGGTCATTTTTAATCTCTTTATTTTGTGTTGTATGTAAATCTTTAAAGTGTGTACTTGGCAGAAATGTATGTTGTGTTATTGAAATCCAATATAGCTTCATTAAAGAAAAACCGCTAAAACGTTAACAAAAAGTCATTTACGATAAATGGACAGTAATGTTCAGCAGTAAGGAAGTATTTACGGTGCCTTACAAATAAAAACTCAACAGAGGTCATGTTGGAGTGTCGTCTTTTTTTAAAAAACATTCTTTATGATATTTTCAGTTCTTGCTGCAAGCTGGTCTTAGCCTTGGGTGTCTTAGGAACAGACTGATGAGATGATGCTCATGTGCGTCTCCTGAGTGTTTGGGGGAGACTTGCAGAAAGGTGAGCAGGTTTTAAATGCCGCCGTGGGCAGAATTTCTGCGCCCTTGGCTCCCGTACTTAACTCTAATAAATATCAATGGGTATAAGAATGAAAATTTCTGTCTGGCTCATAAATCCTCAGTACAATGTGACCTGAGATGAGGACCTTCACAAGCGAGACGTGTCAGAGAGGATGAAGACTGGCCGTAGGTAATTTCAACGTGCACTTTCTGACACTTCCAGTACGGTGTGCACTCTGGAGTTTTCACTTTTGGTCAATGCCTGGCCTTAGCTATGTTCGTTTACGTTGCACCCCTGATTTGACATACATGCAGGGGTGGATTTCCCTTTTCTAGGGCCCCGCTCAAAACGTCATTGGCCCCTCCCCCAAATGTTTCAAAAACTGAATAAATAGCGAATGAGTAGATTGTAGCTAGCTGGTTAGCAGAACAGGCTGCTTCAGCATCTCCTAAATATGGGACGAATTTATTTAATATTTAATGTAGTGACTGTTTGTGGCCAACAGGGGGCATGCGTGGGTCAAGTGGTAAACCATCACTGTCCACATGTGGGTAGTGTCAGTACTGCTACAGAGTTTTGTTATTGTTTTGCCATAAAATTGCCACAATTTCTCCTGGCTCTTTGTAGGACACATTTAAATGTATTGGAAATCTGAAAATTTTCTTTAATTCCAGCAAAGATTTTTTTAAGTGTTCAATGTGAAATTCTTATTACAAAACGAAGTAGGTATTGGTTCAACAATTCACATAAGAGGAACCAGCTGTACCTCCGCCTTTGTACACTAGAGGGAGGTGTTGTTCCAGAAAACTCATTTGGTTCAGTGTTTCTCTATGCAGTTCTCTGGTTGGAAGACTTTATAAGTCTGTGTACTGTTAGCTGAAAGAGAATTGCTTCCCCTGAACATTTTAAAATGTATTTGCAAACGTGTTGTATGTATAATACAATCAAACGTTTTTGGTAAGTTTATACCGTTCATACAAGTATAAAGCTCACCTCAACTCTTTGACCCCTCCCCAACCCCTTCGTGTGCGCCCTATTTGTAATACGTTCAGCATGCTACTAGCCACAATTTTGCAGAATTGAAACAATATAATCGCATTTTACATGATGAACTTTTCCTCAATAGGGGATCAATTCAAGAACTCGTCGTCATCTCCTCGTTAGTATAGTGGTGAGTATCCCCGCCTGTCACGCGGGAGACCGGGGTTCGATTCCCCGACGGGGAGAGTACTAATTCTTTTCATTTTTATCATTACTTTAAAATATGAAAGAAAAATACAAAAATTGGCACAAACCATTGTAGCTGTTGTCAAACTTGTACAAATGGTAAATGAAGCATCATAATCACTTTCCACACACTGACGTGGCTAGGGCTTTGAACTCCTGTTCAGCACTGTATACGGAGTTTGCATGTTTCCATGTCACACTAATCTCTTCTGAACTCTCCAGTTTCCTCACACTCTGAAGGTATGCAGTTAATTGGCATCTCTAAACTGACAGTACAGTGAATCCAGGGTGGCACCTAACTTTGTGTCACACACTGCCTGGAATAGTCACCAGCATCCTCTGAAGGGGGAGAAACTTCATCAGTGACAGTGCTGGTGTTTGAGATCAAGTTGTATGACAGTCTAATATCCTAGGAGCCAAGAATTTTCCAGAGACAGAGACATGATGTGTTCTGTCCTAATGGTATTTCCCTCAGAAGCCTCTCTCACTCCTTTCATTTTTTAAACTCTCATTCATTTCATCTATCCCTTCTTTCATTTGTCCGTCCTCCATTCATCTCTCTTTGACTTTATCTTCTCTCCCCCCCATTCCTTCTTGTTTGCCATCTTTCTCTGTGCATAAAAGTCGCCAGCGCTCTGTTGACTCAATAACTGCAGAGTTCCAAGCTTCCTCTGGCATTAACTGCAGCACAAACACTGTGTGCCGAGAGCTTCATGGAATGGGCTTCCATGGCTGAGCTGCTGCATGCAAACCTCACATCACCAAGCACAGTGCCAAGCATGGGATGGAGTGGAGTAAAGCACGCTGCCACTGGGCTCTGGAGCAGTGGAAACGTGTCCTGTGGAGTGAGGAATCACGCTTCTCTGTCTGGCAGTCTGATGGATGAGTCTGGTTTTGGTGGATGCTAGGAGAATGTTACCTGCCTGGCAACATTGTGCCAACTGTAAAGTTTTGTAGAGGAAGGAGAATGGTATGGGGCTGTTTTTCAGGGGTTGGGCCCTAAGTTCCAACTTTTTGGGAATGGTTTGAGGCAGGCCCTTTTCTGTTCCAGCATGACTGTGCCCCAGTGCATAAAGCAAGGTCCATAAAGACATGGTTGGGTGAGTTTGGTGTGGAAGAACTTGACTGGCCCACACAGAGCCCTGACCTCAACCCCATCAAACACCTTTGGGGATGGATATTGCGAGCCCGGCCTTCAGGTCCAGCATCAGTGCCTGACCTCACAAATACACCTCTGGTTGAATGTGCAAAAATTCCCACAGATACACTCCAGAAACCTTGTGGAAAGCCATCTCAGAATGGGGGGAGCTCCAGTTTGATGCCTATGGATTTAGAATGGGATGTCATGAAAGTTGCTGTGGGAGTAATGGCCAGTTGTCCCAATACTTCTCCCTATACTGTATCAGTACTGATGTTAAAAAAAATCAAAAAGAGTTTTAAATCAAACCAACTTTCACATGTTCTCTCTCATTTTGCTCTCTGCCAGTTGGATATGTGGTTGCCTGGTGACTGCCCCCCCCCCCCTCCCCCCCATATAATTGCTATGGTGTCGGCAGTGTGTGAGGCAACATTCACCAGGTGCCCTTGAGGGTGGACTGAATCGGGGGCGGGCCTTGGCACTGTTGGGTATTATCCTGTCCCTGGCCCCTTTCCACTTGACTTTATTGCATCCCATTTCTCATATCTTGGCACTATTAGTGATGATGTTATGCACATCTGCATACACTTTTATGTCAGCAAACACTTTTCAGGTAAGTAGAGCGAAACTGTTCTGGGAACAGATTGCTAAAAACCGTGAGTCACTGCAGGTATGGCAAACCAATATTCCAAAATGTGTTTATGATCAATATTCTGGAAGACTGCTTGTTTCCTGTATGTGTGTCCCTGTTTTCAGTACTCAGCGTATATGTTTGTCTGTGAGCTGCTGTGTGTCTGCTCAAATCCCTATTCATGGAAGGGTTAATATCATTATGGGGAATGGATTCCCAGAAGATGGAGGTCTTTTGGCCGCTGAATTTAATTAGCGTGACATGGCCTTGGCATCGTGCCACCAAGCCTAGCTGCATCTGCAAACACAGGAGAGACACAAGGAGTGCTGAGAAGAAAGGGAGATCCATTACTGCCTGAGCAGCAGTCTGTCTACCTGACTCTGCCTTATTCCGCACAATATATGCCTTTTTCAAAGGGGAAATTAGTCCTGCTTAACCTAAACAGCTCCTGTTTTCTCAGCCTTTCTAAGCAGTGATGTGAAGAGGCCTTTCTATTTCCGCACAGAATGAGACCACAGACTTCAGCCTCTGTAAACAGGCTTTGTTAGTTCTTTGCAAAGGAATCCAGATCTCACGAATGGGAATATTCTGCCTATGTATAATAAATGTTGCAATGCACCCACTCATTCAGCCTCCAGGGGGCAGCATGACTTTCTGCAAAAGCCAGTTTTTCAGCGTTACTCTTGTCATCCTCCAGCCATTCTCCTCATTCACTTGTCCGTTGGCGCATGGTTCCATTAACACTGCTTTGTAGTTGCCATGCCGCATGTCCTCTGATTGGTTATTACAGCAGGATGACGTAATGGATTCTCTTTCTTTGACAGGTTACACTCAGGCAGCTCAGTGCTCAGTTCCTGCAAGGACTCTTTGCAAAGCATATTACAACTTACATACATACTCATGTAGAGAGTAGCCCAGTCTGGACATTTTGGAATAATACTGGTGTCTGGGCAGCAAAAGTGGTTTGGATTATTCACCATCATTCCATTTTCTGTAACTTGCTTATCAGAGGTGGAAAGTTCAGGTCCAGAAAGTACAAATCCAGACCATGGTTTTGTTGCAACCAACCAGTTGAGAAGTCTGTGACTCTTTATGCTCAACTGATTGGTGGAAATAAAATCTTGGCCTGAATTTGTACTTTCTGGACCTGAAATTTCCACCTCCGCCGCTTATCCTACTCAGGGTCATGGGGAGCCTATAGGCACAAAGCGGGGAACAACCCAGGACGGGGCACCACACACGGGCACATCTACGGGCAACCTGGCAACTCCAGCTAACCTCAGCCTGTTTGTGTGGGCAAACCTGGAGGAAACCCCCATGACAAGACGGGTCGAACATGCAAACTCCACACTGGCAGACACTGGAATGCACATGCCAGAGGCGTGAGGCGACAGAGCTAATCACTGCACCATCGTGCCGCCCCAGATTAGTCGCCAGTAGATCTTTAAATCAGTAAAAAATGTAAGTGATCAAAAGGGGAGGTGTGAAACTACTGATCAGTTTTTCGCATTGATTAAAACACATCTGATAACAGGACTGACAGGGGTTTGTGCTAGGAGAGCATCTGCTACTGGGGCCAAACTGACATGGCACATCTTTCACATTGTTTCTATCCCTCAATCACACCCCTCCATCTACACACCGGTATCTATAACGCCACGCTATAAATTATGCACAGGGCTATGGAGAGCTGAGCCCACGAGGCCGCCTGCCAACCTCGTCTCTCACTCCCCAGTTGTGCATTGATGTCTCACACTCAGCCCATTACCCAGGAGCCGAAATGCCTGTCTGCTGGCACTCAAATTCAGATAGTTGTCTTCGTGCACCTGGTCCTCCGGAGGCTCCCCGATGATGTACGCCCATTAGCCATATTCCCGTCCACGGTTGCTAGGTTCTGTCCACACTTCTTGCACACCGCTAGTCCATTTTCCCCCAACAATCCTATCTGAATGTTTCAGGTCCCGGACTGTGACCCTCAGTTGAAGAAAGAGAACTGGAAGCTGACTCTGCTCAGCCATTTTAATTACCCAGAATTCATTGTAACAGGCAGACGCTATAAGTAGGTGGCCGTGCATGCAGTCGACAGACATCTCATTTTTACAATAAAAAAAAAATGAAAAATAAAATATTATTTAGACAGCATGGAGAAACAATGACATCCCATCCAAATTAATAATGAATTGTATGTGGAAAGTAAAAAGTTGTGAAATCTTTACTCACTGATTTCTAATTAGATTGGATTCTGCTTGAAAGTTCACAACTACCCCCCCCCCCCCTCATTATTTTAGACAGTCTGTCTGCCTCCAGTCAGCATAACATGTGAGAAGAGGCAGTGCAGGTTTCTGCGTAAGGAGGGACAAGCGTGATTTATAAAGCTTTCAGGTTCAAACCCCACGAAGGGAGGGGAATTTTAAAAATAGACCTATAGTGGTATGATGTTTAGGGAGGCGCTTTAGTGATTTAATGGTTTAGGCATCTCAAACCATGAGGGTTGCTGTTACACTCGAACATATAAAATTGCAAGAGAGTCTTGTCAGGAATTTATATTCTAAGTATTTACGTGAGCAGTGTCCATGTGATTTAAAAATACACCAGGCTAAAAGCACTGGGTGGGAATCACCTCCAGACAAACATTTTTAGGGAATTACATTTGTTTGTATGTATTTTTCAGTATGGTTAGGGTGCCGAGAAAGTTGCCCATTTAGTGTGTAGAGGTGGCGATTTTAGTTATATCTTCTACGTCCCTTACCTGCATGTGTCAGCCAATCAGCTTTTCATTGGGTAGGATTGTGGTGTAATATGTAAGAAGCCTCCTTTCTTCATTTTCATTACAAATATCCACCCCTAATGGGCTATGCTTTTGGACGAGCTCTTGGGTGAAGTCAAGCAGAGAAACGGGTTTTTACTACATGAAGTCTTTTCCTGTACATGGGTCTGAGACAGCAGAAAGAGCTCTGGTTGACCTGGCATGGCTCATGGCAGAGGTTTGGCAGAAAACCTCACTGCCAAAGGTGTGACCCTGATTAGGTTGTATCCAGGGGGTTGTATTGGCTGATTTTGACTATTGGAGGGGTTACAGCTCCCCCATAATTTACACCCATGCATCCATCCTCCATAGCCGCTTCCAGTGCCATGTCATAGTGAGGGCAGAGTCTCTCCTAGTTCTGGCATAAAACAGGGGACATCCTGGATGTAATGCCGGTCCATGACAGAGCACACCATCGTGACTTCAGACTGCGGGACACAGGAGCACCTGGAGGAAGCCTGCATGAAAATAAGGAGAACATTTAAGCCCAAGGAGAATATTTAAGCTGGTGGCAGGAATCGAACCTCTGATCCTGAAGGTGTGAGGAAGCCAGCTGGGCTACCAGACCATCATGGCAATTTATTTATTTTTTTTAATTAGATGGGATGTCCCTCCTGAGGAGGTCCTCAGGGCAAGTCTAACCTGGAGGAGACTCTGGGGTGGACCCAGGACACACTTGAGATTATACCTCTTATTATACAGATTATACAGAAATGCTGTAAATGTAAATGTAAATACCTCTTGGCTGGCATGGGAATCCCTCAGAATCTCCCTGGAGGAGCTGGTTGGGGAGAGGGAGGTCTGGGGATCTCTGCTCAGAATGCGTCCTCTGCTGGACGATGGATGGATGGATAGATGGATGGATGATGAAATGTCCCAGGTGTCTTACAGAATCTAACAGTTACTCTCGATTTAACTTCATGTATTAAGTAGCACTTCAGATGTATTTTAAAGAGGCTTGTTGATGATTACATTGATGGCCTCTTTTACCATTAAAACAACATGCATTGCTAAAAAGAATCCTTGCAAAACTTAAACATATTGTAATATTTCCTCCTGCATCCATCACCTTAACTAACTGACCAAACAGCTTCTTGGTATTTGGATTTTGCAGCAGTTTGGACCAAAAGTAGCATCACTCTCTACAGGTACACAGGTGATTGTTAGTTGTGTTCCAGTTTAGACGTCACACCAGGAATTCATTTTCAGCGCAGCCATTTTTAAAGCTAATTGACAGCCAAAGACAGCAGGTTTCATCCCTCATTCGTTTCAGTTTTTCTCATATTGTCTGCGGAGCGTGCTTAATAACCTGGCTGCGATTCCAGCACTCCAGTCCAGCGACTTCTCTTAATTAGGTTCATTTATTAAGTCGTGCGTCAGCCCAAACATTGGTTCCATTGCTTTATAGGCAATTGTAGTGGCACGCGCGCCGCTTTACTCCTGCAGCGCGTGTAAGATTCACACACTCGGCAAATTCGGGAATGTTTTAGGTCAGTTACATCAAATAATCTGAAATCGAGACAAAACATTAGCAGTCCACATTTGTTATTTCCTCATGGGTGATCTTTTCTGGTATAAACCCATGTTTAAAATTGGATTAAAATGTGGATAGTGACAACAGATTGACGTTATGTCTTATTATTAAACAGATCCAAAAAGCACTTTCTGACTGGCATGTTTGCAAACTACAGACCAGCAGCCCACTCTCCGAAATGAACTCCCCCCAGCCGCAGGAAACAATCGAGTCTCATTCATGTAAATTCTAAGAGCAACAGAGAAGCATTTCACCAATTGCTTTATTTATCGGTAGCTAATGTTTACACAAATATATCGACTCGAATCACAAATTAGTAACCTAATATTATTACTGTGGAAAATTTGCGAGCATATCTCCGTTTCTATGAAACAAAGATACATTCCAACATGCAAGTATGGTATTTTTACGTTGTACAATTTTCCCTACATTTACCCCATATAAAATATTGACGTACAGGGACAAGGACAACGCCGCTCCAGCACTTAAGTCAGTTCTGTTGTACTTCAACTTAGGCCAATCGATACTCGTGTGTGCTGAGTTTCGTCTGCGTGCGTATTCACTGGAGTCCGCATTAAAACCGCCAAGTAAATCCGATAAAAGGCAGGCCTAGATCTTATGATTTCTCATTTCAAATGAGACTAGTAATTCGTTCAGATTTTTTAGGTCTCTTTTCTACTGCGGCGTATAATGCAAATACTTTAATCAATTCGGTTTCCTTGCACATACATTGATTCATAATATGTTTTGTTTTTTGATACACAAAATATACATAATTATAAACAAAGCTTTGCTATTAGTGTGTTTAAAAACAAAAATAAACGTGACTTGATGGATTTCGTTAGAAAATTGATCTAAAGACGGGCGATACGCAATATTTCAAAACTGGAACTTCATTGACCACAATCCTCACGGACCGCGGCTCCCCCTGCCGTCGTGGGCGGTGAGCGTTTGGGTCAGCGATGCTTTGAGTGGCTACTTTTCTTCATGATGTCACCATCCAACGTGGGGCACTGCGAAGTTTATTGGCTGAAATCAGAACTGCATCTAGCCAATCCGAAAGCAGAGGGAGTTTTCAGCAACGAAAACTCTTAAGGTGGTGCGTATAAGTCACTTTGATTGCTTTGGATTGAGAACACAGCTAGTAATTAAACGTCGGGTCATTTTAAACTGCGTGATAGTTTACATTCCCTGTTATTGATGAAACATATAAAACCATGGTCACGTACAGTTTAACTGCATTTTCTTCTCAAAACAGAACCCACTATCGAAACCGTAACTACACGGTTTAACTCATTAAGCGGAATCTGCAGATTGCCCGTGACCCACTAAAATTAAATTTGTATTTGTTTGACCTGGTTTTTTATATCTGTTTATTACATATAATTTTAGTTCTCTGTCCTTCGATCAGCTTAGAATAACTCGCACGTAGCTGGAAGGGAGGAAACGTGAAAAGAGAACGTTCCCATCAAACCTATCGCCCCAAAGGTCGTCTTATACGATTAGACTGAGATTAACTGAGGACAGAGAAGCGTGGTTTTGTGATCCTAAATGTGGGCCAGTGAGTGACAGTGAGGGAGGAAAAGGGAGTGTAATACTGTATGGTGTAGACTGGGCAGGTCTTATAATATTCAACACATATTACATGCGTGTGGTCCCTCTGGGCAGACCCTGTGGTTTATTACCCACAACGGGTGAAACCCTGGGCCCTTGGAAGAAATCTATACTACACACAGAGGAATTGCAGTTTATCCTGTACAACGAAAGGAAAGCTGGTTGCAGCAATGGGCCAGTAGGAGGTGCAGTGATTAAAGAGTCAGCTTTGTGATTACATTTATATTTATTTTGCGCTCCAGACACTTTTGTCTAAAGAAACGTCCAAGTGAGGCAGTAGCCTCATGCTATCAAATAGATGACACACAAAAAGATTAG
The DNA here is from genome assembly GCA_026777045.1 of Hyperopisus bebe. Taxonomy (NCBI): domain Eukaryota; kingdom Metazoa; phylum Chordata; class Actinopteri; order Osteoglossiformes; family Mormyridae; genus Hyperopisus; species Hyperopisus bebe. Next base: position 12,386,300 of record JAODJW010000043.1, read on the forward strand.
AATAAACGCACAAAGCCAAGACTATGTATTGCTTATAGAGGTGTGTGTGTGGCACATATGAATATTTCACACATTTCTTTATTAGCCTGTGAATATATGTATGTTTTTCTTCATATATATTCTGTGTAATTCTCACGGTTTAAGAGTGGTACAGATAAGTATGTAGTGATGTGTATCTTTTCTGCTCCACCTTAAGGCTAGCTTCACCAGGCTGCCGTGTTTGTGTTGGTGCTAACAGGCACAATATATTACAGTCTAGGGCTTGATGTTGAGATGCTTGCTGGATCTTTCACTGACCTGCTGTTCTTTCCTGCTTTCCCGTCTTTTTTTCCCCAAGTCCGATTAAAAACACTGCTTCCTCTGTCTGCTGCTTCTTCTTCATCCAGAATTTAAGCCTTCAGTGCCGTGGCTGTCGTACTCTCTCAA
>JAODJW010000043.1:12422316-12432743 GCA_026777045.1 Hyperopisus bebe
GGGGCGTTCCGATCAGCCCGTAACCTGTCGGCCTGTGGGGGAGGCTGGCAAGAAACGGCACAGAGTCAAACACAGCGGTTTAATTCCAGAACCGGCCGGGGGGGCTTTGTTCCGTGGTGGGGTGTGCGAGGCCTGGAGCTTCTCATTCCATAGACACAGGGAGCCATGTTCTCTCACGCAGCCTCCACCCCCCACATCACCCCTGAAGCAATCGTTCCTGGATTTTTTTTTGTTTTTTTTTTACGTTATTACCCAAGGGCACAGCACAATGGGCTCCTATCAATCACCCCCCCCCCCCCCATAACATCCATCTTGCCTATAATGGCACCCAACTCAAAAGGACTCACAGTCCAGGTCTTCTTGCCTCACATTACTGCATGACACACACACACACACACACACACACACACCTCTGCCATTTTGGCCGCATCTCTCCAAAAAAGGTTCCAGTCTTATGTCCGTCATTATCGTTTCAGCATCAGACTGACAGCAGTGACCACCTAGAAAGCCGACGGGCACTAAACCCACAGGCTGCACGGCCCCTTGGCAGGAGTAGGGAGTTCATGCCGTTATTCTAGCAACCTTAAAGTTACCTGCAATATAAACACATCAGACATTACAAGTCAACTGACTATTTGACAATCCATAAGTATCAACTGGTCTTAAACAACCCCCCCCACACACACACACACCCCCAGGGATGTACCATTCCAGATTCCACCCCCACAGTCATATGTGGTCAAGGACAGCTGTGCTGAACCAACAAACCGGGGAAGTGGAATTGGGAGCAAGTCCGTCTGCTTCTCTGCTAGCTTTCTAACCAGGGGGAAGTGGGGGCTCATAACCACACCACATAACATCTCTGGGCGGAAACCACACTCCTGTGGGGGGGGGCTGGGTCCCTGGCACAAGCCAGCTGCTGGCCCAGAACACGGCCTGTGAGACTGGGTGTTTGTGGACCTCCTGCACCCCCGCAACAGCATCGAAACATCACACCAAACATCACAGGCGGCCTGCTGCAATCCAGAAAAAAAACAGGCATCACCTGTTTCAGAAATCCATGCCCCCCCCCCCCAAAAAAAAAAAATAAAACCCAGCAAAACAGCAACACAAGTCCCTGTCCATGTCGCATAGGTCAGGACCACAAACACAGGTGAAAACCTGGACAGCCACATCCAGTCATGTGCGGCATGACGTGACACCTGAGGGACACCGTCAGGGACGAACAGTCGGGGGGGAATCACAAAAGTTAAGGACACCATAGTATCCCGGTTATTCCCGGTTAAAGGGATCCGCAATAGGGCTCTCGTCCTAAAGAGCTCCCAACTGCATGAAGGGTTAAAGCCAGTGGTCAGACTGGAGAAAAGCAACAGCCAACATAACAAAAGCTTGAAGCACAGATCTTAGTTTTCCAGCATTAAAGTCGTCTTCAGGCATTACTGCGTACCTACAGTGGAGATCAGAGACAGATTCTACCCCAACAGAAAGTCTGCCGATACATGCAGGCAGAGAGACTTTTGCTTTTGCTCTAATCTTCATCTATGGTCTGCAATCAAGTGAGGATTCAACATGTTTCAAACAGGCAGACAGGAGGAAGATTTAAGCTGATAACCGAAGGTGCCAAAGACAACACTTGATACCAAACTATCGAAAAGTCACAGTGAACTACATAATCAATAGTCGTCTCATGTCAGTTAAGTTTGGGAGGTCAGTACACTCTTTGTGAGGATACAGTCCTGTGCCCACCGGACCCCTTTCAATAGTGGCAGCCAGACATCAACCTGATAAAAGCAGATGTCTGCAATAATCGGGACACTACATGCTGGTGAATGGGGCTCTGGTAGTATGACTAATAAATGAGGAGGAATATCATGCTGTCACGAGCCAGGACCTGAAACATCAGTTGCACAGCGGCCCCGACAGTACTGGACATCAGCATTACGCCAGTGACACAGCGCAGGTACTGTTACAAAACTCCGCACACCTGGGAATTATAACGTATCACCTTCCCAACTTATTTTCTAGAGTGAGCTGAATTGATCTAGCCGCCAGTAAATTACATTAATCATTAAAGGATAACGTCAGCCTAAGGCAGACAACAGCCTGGTGGTTCTTCCTGAAATCGGGAACCTATGCGCACAATATTAGCAAGAAAACAGACACAGTGACCCACGCTAGACGCAACTCACATGGTCGGAACTACCCGAGTGCACTTTCTATTTTGCATGCAGAAAGTCCGGCTCATAAGGAGGGACACCTCCGCTGTGTGGGCGCACCGACAGCCCACACGCCTTCCTCGCTTCCCATGCTCAAGTTGTGGTCTCAAATGCAACTTTAAAAGCGGGCGACGTCTGAATAAAAATGAATTTCAGCAAGAGGCAGCAATGAATTACAATCCTGACGATTAGTTTAGACATTGCAGCATGCATTGTTTAAATACCTTTGGTAGATACTTACCGGAGGTCGATTTTGGGGGAACATTTTGGATTCTTAGAAGTTGTTTTTTTTTTTTGTTGTTCTCTCTCGGTTCTTTAATCCAAACAAGTCTTTAATGCGTTTGTTGAACAATTTAATGCAGGTTTATAAAAGGCATCGGGCCTTCCTTCAAACGTTGCGCTGAGAAGCTCGCTGTCGCTCTCGCATCCCCAAGTCCCTCTTTGTTCTGCTTTTTTAAATCTCCGACACAAAAGGGGGAAAAAACCCAAATGCATATAGCCCAGAGATCCACCCGTTTATGCGCTAAACCCCGGACGCCGCAATGCCTTCGCTAGGTGCAGCGTCGCGCGGCAATCTGCGTCCTGTTTTCCTCCGAAGCCCTCAGTTGTTTTCCACCCCCACGTCTTTCACTCGGTACCAACTCCGCCAAACAAGAAAAAGTGCTCCCCTGAAGACATTCAACGCAGTCGCGGCCACTGCCCCTTTGTCTAGATCCTTTCGCGATTTTTCGTATAAAGCAATTAGCTCCTTTCCCTTCAAAGTCAATGTCTTGCAATATTCAACTGGGCATTTTTTTCCCTTTAGGAGACACCGCCGTAGCGAGCTGATCCTGAAGCAGCCAGCTTGCGTCTAATCAGGCTTCAGGGCTGCGTGGGCTTCTTCCGTCCTGTAGCTCGTTGTCCTAAAACAGAGATTGGATCGTGCATATCCGATAAAATTGATTTGCACCTTCAAACCCCGCAACTAATGTTTTTCCTAATATGCGAAAATACACTGCCTATCGGCCGTTTTTTATAACCTATGTGTTTAATAAACGAATCAAAACCTGCTTGGATCGATATAATCACGAATAATTTTAAGTATATCTGCTTCTCGGGCAGGGCGGTGTCTCAAATAATAAAACATGAGCATCAATCTTTAATTTTTTAGAGACAATTGACAGAAAAGTATAGATTACTTTTCCCGGTATCTTACTTCCGAATAGTGGAATGTTTATCGTGCACACTGTTTGTCGTTGTCTTTTTAGACTGCTGCGTCTAAAGCATTTTCCATTTTATGTGCCAGCAACTTTGCCGATATACTGATGGGAGAGGAGAAATGGAATGGAATTGATCAATGAATGAAATATCCACGTGGGGTTAGACTGGACGGTAATAAGTGCGGGCTGCTATAACCAATAAGCGCACTGATCTTGGAAGTACCCACGTGGGGTGTCGCCTCTGATCGCTCATTGGATGATCTGGGGTATGGCCTGCTAGAAACGTCAATCAAGAGGAAAGGCTGAAAGGATATTTAACCCTTTGGAGGCACGATTATCAGGGGCACAGAGGATGGGGCTTCACGCTCTTTTTTGACAACGCGGATTATTATTATGCGCGCGTACTCGGTAGTTTTAAAAATGGAGAGATGAGTAACGATGATTAGGTATTTCAAATTAGCCATCAGTCTAATTCACAGGATTTTAATCCAGAAACAACCAGCTATTGTTTTCATCATAACTGATTTAGTTAAGCATCCTTCAAGGAATAAAACAAATTTCTTCACTGGTTTATTATTATTTGTGTGTCGTTGTCTCAGTAATATGTGCAGTGAATATAATAGAAGCGTAGGCAACCTTTCGAAATTGTAGCTCTCGGTATCCGGCCAGAAACAGCACAGTAAATTAGAAATCCCAACAATGGGGTCCCCGGCTGAGACTGAACTGAAAATTCTGGGAGTACTTGAGTTCAGTGGCCCTGGACATTTCTTCTGATTTGCTGACAGACACCTCTTTAGGCCTCTTAATTGCTCACTAGACCCCCGCCCCCCGCACCCTTTTTACCTTACAATCTTCAGTTGGGCCGTGGGGGGTGCTGTTAATGAGAGATGCCTGAAGAAACGCTGTCATGTGTTGATTCTCATTCAGAAATATTTGTTTTAGTTTATTTCTTCCTCTTCGTGTCTTATCCGTCCTCTACCGCTGTCTACTTTGGAGAAGGGAGGGTACAAGGACACCCCAAGGGGGAACGGTCCTCAAACATCCCAGCTCGGTGCAAAGGCCTGACTGACAACATTTCCAAAAACTAGGTTTCAAGCGCGAACACGGTGAATGCCAGCTGCCGTAAACAGAGCCAGCTCTTAAATTAAAAATATTTTTCGAAATCTTAAGGCTATATTTATGTATTTAATTTAGCCCGATATATTGACGCAATAAAATTCCTATGAATTTTTGCAGTCACGGAATCATATCTGTGGACTATTTTACAGAGAAAATGTATGCCTGTGATATCGAGATTGGGGTAAATTAGATGATCCAGGCAAATAATTGATTATTTGGCAAACTAATTTCTGAGAAAATCATACGAAACCCTCACAGATACCGATTAGCATTCTGGCGACACAACACCTTTGACGGAATTCATAATTATAGAGGGCGATACTGGGAAAAACTATTCTATGACAGTGGAAATCTCAGCCTGCCGCGGGGGGGGCTGCAAAGAGGTTTTAATTCACCACCGAGGGAAAACGAGGCGGAGGTGCCTGGGAGCGCGTGGGGGGTGCGTGGGGGGGGGATAGAGCAGAGAAGGATGCAGGCTGGAATAGGAGCAGACAGACCCTGATAAAAAAAAGGGCACGGGGAAAAAAGAAAATCATTGCGCAGAAAAGTGTGTGAGAATACAAGAGGACTAGGCTTTCATTTATCTTTTTCTTATTAAAAAATAAGGATTACATGACCAGACAGGATTTCCACATTGCTTTCCCATTTTAAGTGGTTAGGTTTTTTTGCTTAATTGTTGAAACGCTACTTTAGTCTCAATTGCGGTAAATATTTATTCGCTATATTTAGGAACAAGTACACCCTACACATATAATTATTCGAATATTAGTTAATTAGTTAGTTAGTTAGTTTTAGCCTGACCCCTCTGCCCCATCGCCTCCACCTCTGTCTACGTTACTGTCGCAGTGGAAACAATGTCCGAGAGGAGAACGGAGAATATCCGATGCAGATCGAGAATACTGCAGATGTCAAGCGTCCTTAAAAAGCATTTGAATATAATTTGCCAGATTAATTTGGTGTATTGACAGAAAGCAAAAAAAAAAATCATAATGGTCTGCAGGCTACAAACACGAAAGCATTTTCTAACCGGCTGAATTTTGACATTTAGATCCACGCACGCTCTGTTTGGAAGTCAGGTTCGCGCGCGGTTTTATTTCCGAGCAAGGGAATATTTATTTTAACACAAACAAACAAATAATTCCTTATGAATGTCCCTAGGCTGTATGTTTGGAGGTTTGCGAAGACAAGGATCCACACACACACACACACACACACACACACACACACACACGGTATCCGTATCCGTCTAGGGATTCTTCATTCATTTCTATGGGAAAAACCCTTACCCTACTTGTACAGCCTTAATCCCTACCAAGACCTAAAATTAACCGTAAGTAACCAAATACAAAATCATACAAACATATTTTGTTTTTTGATTGCGTTCACATATTCTTAGAAAATTGAGTTAACCCTTTGGGGGGGGGGCGAAAAAATATCCCCACAAGGTAAAAATAACAGAATTCTTATCACATTGTAAGGATACTTGGTCCACACAATGTAATATATACAATGACCACCCACACACACACACACACGAACACTGGCGTCTACGCACTCATACGCGCGCGTGCATGCATTCACACGTCTCATACTTGCATGCACACATCCCCAGATGCGCACTCACTCATCCCCACCGCAGCGCCCACACGCGCAAGTGCAAACAGGCACGCAGAAAGACACTCGCAGCCGCACGTGCACATACACGCACACGCAGGCGCACAGTCAGCTCTCCTTATAATCACGGTGGCTTCCCCGCGGCGCCTCTCATCTCTCATAATCAAAACACGCGCAATCGCAGTTTGCCAGGCAAAGGAATGAAAGAAAACTTAGGAGTATGAATTTTAAAAAAATGTGATTGAGGGCTAAACTAATTTTCCTTCCCACTCCTAGCACCATTACCACCAGCAAGGAGGCTAATAACTGCTGTTAGAATGTGCATTGTAGAAAGATGGAGAAAAAAATAAAAGAGGAAAAATGGGAGTATAATGTAGCTGGACAACTGGAACTGAGTAATCATCGCCAGCACTAGAGTACTGTAGAGCATACGGCAGTCATGGTCATTATATTCCATTTGAATAATTACATGGGCAGGCTGCTGTTTGCCCTCCATGACGTGTCGAAGCGTATGATAACCCCTCCCGCACTGTGAAAGCAGTTAGGGACTAAACAGCCCCCCAAACCGTGCCAGCCCTGCCAGGGGGGCAGCGGGGATGTTTTAGCTGACAGGGGAAGGGTACCAGCCCAGAAAAACAGTCACGAAAATAAAACGAGCTGGAGGAACACGAGGGAGGCTTGCGGAGCGTCTGAGGGAGCAGATTCTGACGGATCTTAGACTGCTTCTGGTCTTGGGGGACCTGCTGATGTTCTCGGGAACGTGGAACCGGAGTAATGACTCCAGTACAGATTACAAATTACCCGACAAAATCCTGAAATCAGCTGTCCACACGATGGGGGTACTCTAGGGGGGTGGGGAGTTAGGACAATTGCAAGAGCCGAAAAATCTGGAGCAGAATTGGCATTGGTGGTTCTAGCTTGTTATAGTGCCTTGGGTGATCCCCCGCCCCCAACCCCAAACAGAAAATGCGTGTCCACGCCTCCCCCCCACCGCCGACAAAAGAACACCAGTCAGCACTGTCATTTTTATTAAGAGATTCGGAAGTACACAAATTAGCAGTGATAAAATGAAAATTATAAAGATATATACAAAGTAAGATTCTTAAATATCAAAAAGGAGTACAAAAAACAAATAAAAAATCGTAATATATGGATGGAAAAATAGAATCAAATTATTACACTATTACCCCATTGGTTAACAAACATACTGGTGTTATACTGGCCTATTTCATTACATGCATAATATTAAACTCATAAAGAGATGAGCTACAAACCTTTATCTGTTGCATGTTTCACCTTTTCTACTTTCCTCTGTTTTTTAAAACAAGGCACCTGATGGCTCAGACCTTTTCTTATCCATCTGTGTTAATCTGGCACCTGAGCGTCACCACATCCCCCCCCATCCCCCAACACTGGCAACCAAGACTCAAAACTGAATTAACTCACCTTGGTGCTGTGCAGACTTTATATTATTATTCTTAACCATTTCACATAAACCAGAAAAAAAACAATGATATTATTACTGTGAAACTATACATTCACAATGCTTTGAATGGATGGCTCATTTGATAGTGTGAATGATTTGACTAATTGCAACAGCCCTGAACAAAGTCAGAAGGGATACCTGTTTGGAATAAGTGACAGGAACAATTAACTATTGTAAATCCTATCCATCCCCCCCCCCCCCCACACACACACACACACACACAAACACACTTAACGCAGGTCAACAAACCCCAAGTCAGGATCGTTTACAAAATGTCACAAAGAAGACCATGTAGTGGCTGTGCTTAAGTTACTATCCCAGTGCTGGCCACCAATCACACACAGACTCGGGCTCTTGAAAGTGATGATGTCATCACAGTTCACTTACAGATGCTCAGTGTTCTGCAACGCGACCTGAGCAGACATCTGCTGACCGGGCGCCACTCCCCTGATCACTGTTTCAACAACAACAACAACAGTTCTTGCCTTAAGATCTACAAATATCGTGTCCTGCATATCATGGCCACTTTCTTTACACTTGTTTCCCCGAAATTTGTGCCTAGTTCAGCCACGAGGATGCTATATCAAACATACAGTAATTATTGACCTACATAGTGCATCTAGTAACCGCTTTATTTCACGATGAGCTTCGATCGCCACCTAGCGGTATTTTTTGGGAAACAAATTAGAAAGATTTTTAATTTGCATCTATTCGCTTGTCAGCATTGTTCGTAGTTGTTTAAGAACAAGAATATGACAGGAATCGCAATATCAAACATGCACATGAAAATACCCATAAATCGACAAATGAGTGTAGAGTTTTTTGTGTTAAGTCAGAGAGGCCGTATAAGGTTAGGTTCTATGGTGTAATGGTTAGCACTCTGGACTTTGAATCCAGCGATCCGAGTTCAAATCTCGGTAGAACCTTCGCTGTTTTGTGTCGATGTGTAATAATCCTAGTCCAAGTTCTAACTTGGAAATATGAAATAAGGACAGCTGTGCAAGTACCGCCTAAAGGCAGGAACGTAGGTCCGCACGAAAACCCTCGGAAATTGAAAATGACGTGTTTTCTTACCTGAGTATCTATTTTTTTCGTTAAAACTGCAGTATTCATAGTTGATACTCGAGAAATAATTGTTTATGGATGGATGATTTGCGCCACCAAGGGGCAGTGCATGACAGCACTAAAACAAATGGATGACAACGTCGACAACCGTGCAAAGTAATAATAACTGAACCGAGTCGAATCGTTTTGGCGCGTTCAAAAATGATGTCATTCAAACCCTACGGATTTCATTTTGGATCCCGCCTTCCTGTAACGTGCTGAAAACAATGAGGGCAAATTTCTAATGTTTTTAAATAAAGGTCGTAATACTGCCGTTACCTCAGCTTTATCTATGTGGGTCCCTCCCTCATCGGTCGGCCAGGGCCCCACTGGGAAGCAGACCCACATCACCACAGGTCAGTGAGGTACCAGAGGCTCCTGTCTAGAGGTCCCTATGAGGACAGGCTGCTTAGCAGTGACAGTAGGGTGTGAATTACAGTGCACAGGTTCCTCCCACATGCCCAGGGAGTGTACTTCCAGTCAGACAATAAAAAAAGATTCCACCCTGGTGTGGGTGGAGTTCATGGTTATTTTTACAAGCACATATTTACATGATTCAATTTTCAGAAGCATCAATTACAAATAGAACACACCTGAAAATGTAGGTTACTGTAACAATCCGGTCTACGGATAGTGTCAAATGCATAAAGCCCAACAGTGAGCAGACATCTCAGGTCTTCATAACTTCAATTTCAGTTCTGTTTTCCAGTTCAGAAGGAAAACAAATATTCTCTTACACCTAGGGAGCCATTCTCCAGCTCCGAGTTTCAAAATGACAAACTACAGACATCTTTATGGAGAGTCGTCTACAAGTACCTTGGGGTTTGACCCACCTCAAAAAAAAAATCAGACCCCACTGCTGGATTTGTTGAGTATTACCTTTGTTCAGTGTTGTACTGCTGTCTTGATTCAGCCTCTGGAGTTCTAAAGAAAAGGTTTGAAAGATACACCCATATAAACAAACACCAAAGGTACCAGTGCATGTCCTGATATTGATTCTTAACTTAACCTAGTACAACAAGCCATGGTTACCTTTAATGAGGACAGGGATGGCAGTGTATAAGGATAGAATGTTTATATTTCAAATTGTGTTGAGGGTTCATGAGGTCGCTGTTACATAAGCGGTGACCATAGCAAAATAAAACTCCAGAATATAGATGGATGGAGACTGTGACCCGACACCTTAGCGGTCTTGGTTCTTGAACACGCCCCAGGCGGATGTTTGGACAGTCGGCCAGTCGTCGGAGTCTCTAATCTAAGCTGCTCTGCAGGGTTGGGATGTCAGATTATCTCATTTAAAGTCCCACGACACCCAAACCCTTCTCCAGGGAGAGGTGGCGGTCTTTGAACCTACACCCACCGTGTAGCTGAAAACAAACAGAGCGCACGCCTCGCTTAAAATGGACCCTGAGGCCTCACAGGGGTGCGGTGATGATGCGGATCACTGGTCATCTTGCCAAATGAAGCCGTCTGGACTCCAGGCAGCCGGGACCAGGCACGCCTGCTTCTATGCAGAGTGGAAGGCCACTGCCCAAAGTGAGTAGGCCTTGGTCACTGCTGTCTCCCAGAGAGACAATCTGTGGGCATGTGGGCAATGCCAAGACGGAAGAGAACTGCGGGTGTCTTCCTGTCGTCCAGCTCCTGAAAGTAGTAGCTGGATCGGCCATCAGAATGAAAGTGTAACGCTCA
>JAODJW010000043.1:12457023-12476815 GCA_026777045.1 Hyperopisus bebe
GGGGGGGGGGGGGGGGGGGGGCAGCATTCTGGGCAGGATACCAGTCCATCGCAGATTCCTCCACACAGTCACACGCACAGACAGAACATCCTATCTTCACACATCTAATGTACCCAAACTGCAAACTAGACCACTATACTGCACCAGACATCCATTTTCCATATTGAAACAAAACAGGAGGTTCAGACTGAATCTCGTAATTCAAACAAACCTGTGATGACAGTGTGATTAGTCCCGTTTCCCAGCATCTGCCAGTACAGACAGCGTGGTGTAGACTCGGTCACTGCGAACCACTCCACCACATAGCCGCTTGCTGATTGGCTCTCTAGCACTGTCCATTGTACCAGGAGCCTGAATTCACCCAATGGCTGCACGCTAATGTTCTTGGGAGGCGGACCAACTAAGAAACGGCATAAATAAACTCATTTAAAGTTTAAGACATCTTATCACTATCAGCTAGTGATGGACAACATGACACTTCATGAACCGTTTGCTGTATTTTTTGACCCCACTAGATGTAGCTCCTTAATCAAAAAAGGCACAAAACATGCTCCAAAGCAAACCATGAGCACCATCTAGTGGTGTTGAAAAAATATAAGAATTGGTTCTTGAAGCGTCATTTTGTATATCGCTACTAAAAGCTACGTTACTGTTGTTCAAAGGTTCAGTTTCCCGCTCTGGGACCGCTGTACCCAACCATCATGCTCCTTTTACTTCGTAATTACATTTTCTCATATGTTTTGTTCATAAACGGAGGCTTAAATCCCTTTCTGGAGAAGCAGTGTGTGTTTGTAAGCTACTCAACGAGGGTCACGAAACAGCACCAGTGGCTGGCGGCCCGCAGGTCACCTGGATCTGTGGCAGCAGGAACCCTGATACACGCAGGTGGGGAAGCGCCGGCGGAGGTGACCGCGGACACACTGCAGGCGCAGGGCTGCCAGGGTAGGTCCAGCTTGCAGGACGTGATGTTTGGGGAAACAGCCCCACAGCCCCTGTCCCGTGTCTGTGTGGGGATGTCCTCACACCCGCATGACGTGTTATACCCCAGAACATTACCGTTGGCCAGGCTGGATGGCAGTGGCTATAAAACAGCCTCATTAGGACAAACAGCCATGTGCAGACACACCTTACGTTAACAATAATAATAACGATAATAATAATAACCGGACAGTGTCTTGTGATCTTTATTTATACATTTATTTAGTAGACATTTTTATCCAAAGTGATGAATTGAAAAAGCGGGATCAGCTGGTGCATGGAGCGATTAGGATTGAGGCTTTGTTCAAGAGCACAAGCCGTAGATCACTTTGCCCAAGGGTGTCGTAAAAGAGGGGGAAGGTTAGAATGATTCCAAGGGCCCGGGGCCCTAAAAAATTTTGGAATTTGGAAAATAAAAGCGTTGGTGTGGGTTGGACACCCAATATATGCTTTCATTAGGTTCAAAATCTCTAGTGGTGGCCCTGGTTATGTGTCACCAGACAAGAACAAACAAGAATGAATATTCTGATCACTGGCCCGGAACCCTAACTCACTGAGCCAAAACAGTGCCCCCTGCAGGCTATAATATTTGGGTATGGACTCCAGCTGTTCGAGTTACTGCATCTCTGCCAGTCACCAGAATGTGGAAGGGTTAATCAGTTTATAAGTACGGATGGGGGGGGGTTATTGTTAAATTCTCACCTTCCAGAGCAGGGTGACTGTCCTGGACCCTCCTGGGTCTGGAGGATCCACCAGCATCCAGATGTGGGGGGCAGCCGAAGGGGCTAGAGGGCAGAGGGGTCACGCGCACACACACACAAACACATGTTCACTCATGTGCACCCCCAAGCCGTCACTCTACAGCCTGCATGCTCAGAGGAGTCACACTAGCGCTCCATCGGAGCATAGATATCTAACACGCCGTTTATACTAGACCACCCTGCTCTCACTGCGGAAATAGACGCATATCCTTGACTGTGTTCAGAATCGCTTCCCATTGCAGGAAGAGTGCAAGAAATAGTGTCCCTGCCATTCTATAGTGAGGCAAATCTGACTCACTGTACAGTGCACTATAAAATACCCACAAGACACTGCAAGTTGCACTGTACAGACGATGGGTTAGGGTACAGACTCTGATGCTTCGCGTGTACCAAACATTTATCTGTTGTCAACCACAATAAACAAATTGACCCACGAGGGTGACTTTGTATGTAAATGTAAACACATAGTTATTTCTAAAGTAACTTATTATATATGTTAAATATTAATATTGTTAATAGTAATATTATATTAATGTTATGGATTATGTATTGGGCTCTTGAGCAAGGCCCTAACCCTGTAATTGCTGTTAATAAGCATCCAGCCCTACAGTATAAGGAGGTCCTCCAACTGACAGGGAAATTTGGGAGTTGGTGGCAGGATTGGCACTCCAGCGACTGGAAAAAAAGTCACACTGGTCCATTTGGACTAGTGTGGTGCTGAGGTATCACCTGCCACATGGCTGCACTCAGGGTCACCTCCCTGAGGTGGTTTGTCATGTGGTGGGTGTGGCAACGCGCTGTGATCAATGCACGCTCCTTACCTCTCTTAATATATATGCAATCCGTGCAAAGAGTGACATTTCAATTGTCATCATTTAATAGTAATAAAATTGTGAAAATATAACAAAATACATTAAAATTACAGGCTCATACACCAACATTTACTTTATCTCCTTTATTCCGTTTTGTTTCTGCTGTTCATAAATGTCAACTGTCAAAGGTTGCTAGGATACAAACACAGAACATCTTGGAATGTAGTGTCTGAAATAGTTCATCGACAAATTCCTGATGTAGCAAACTACGTATATTTTTCTCTACAGTAAGTAGGGAGTGAACAAGTGAACCATTTCGAACACAGCCATTGTGTCTGTCACTATGGAAACGGTTGGGCGCCTGCTTCCATGCACCCTTGAGACAGTATCGTTCAACTTACCCACCTCCCCTACAATATGTTACCTCCTTCCGCGGTTCGCGCTTCCAGTATTGAGCTCCAGTCGCTCCAGTGCCGCGAGCGGTGGTAGCGGTAGCGGATCTGCACGGCGTAACGGGTGAAGGCAGAGAAAATGCACAGTTCCACGGTGTGCTTGGTTGAGAGGAAGAGGGGCCGCTCCGTTACCTGCGCATACGCCGTCCTCCTGAGGTCCTGCTCCAACACTTTAGGTCTGGTCTATGGGGACAAAGGTGAATGCGTGACTCGCAGCAATGGGAGCCTCAATGGCGCCACCTTGAGCCAAAATGCATGCAGTCCTTGCCACAGAAGTAATCCGTTCTATGAACCCTTACGTGGGTCAAATTTTTCATAAATCAGATACTACTCATGACACCTGAAGCCAGGGTTAAGCAATCTTATCCACAATCTTATCCACAATCTTATCCACAATCTTATCCACAAAGGGCCAGTGTCTATGCAGGTTATTGGGATAATCTTTCGGTCAGCTGTTGCCACCCAGGTGTGAGGACTCGTCAAGATAGCGGCAGGGGTGTGGGGGGGGGGGGGGGATATTGTTTTTATTATGTAAAGCATTTAACATGGTATTTATATGAAGAGTGCTATATAAATAAAGTCTGATTGATTGATAGATAGATAATTAGCAATCTAATTAGGCAGTTGCAGCATAAACCTGCATACCCACCCCTGCCTTAAAGCAAGAAACCCATAAGCTGAAACTATACTACTAATACATACTTAAGAACACATATTAAATAAAAAAAAAAATAAAGAGATAAAGTTTAAATATATATTTCCAGTTTGTCACCTTTTTGTTATAGGGTCTCCATAAATTCTGTATCTTGGTTATTTTATTGCATAAGTCTAGGTTTACACAAGTCAGTTTTAAGCAAGTCGGGAGTTACCTGTGTACACTGATCCTGCAGACTGGCACCTGAACCATATTTTAATGTACTTCATTAAAATTTCTTCAGAGCATATTTGGCTTTATTATATTTTGTATGGTTATACTGTTGTGTACGTCCCAAAGAACAGGGCTGGATGGGAGGCTCTTTTAGGCTGGGAATCCTAACTCTAAACCAGACCACACGTCAGGATTGGTTTCTGTCTTACGTCAATTCCCTGCTCGGCCAGCAGGTGTCGCTGGTCATCCCATGTCCTTGGCACTCTAGTGTGTTTGGCTGCGGCATGGCTGAATGGGCTAAATGGGTGGCTGTGTACCAGGCTTCCTTACTGTCGTGAGTTCAAGCCTCACCTTTGTTGCGCATTCTGGAGTTTTGTCTCCCCCCATTTTTGTATCCTTGTTTCTGATTCCCTGCCTATGTCTGGTTTAGTAGCAATGTATTGTTTCACATGCATACCTAGTGTTTCGATCCTGTGCTTCTTAACTATCTCCACCTGGCCCCTGTAGTTCTTAGTTCCCTTGTCATTAATAATGGCCCACACCTGTCTTCCATTACCTGTGTATATATGTGCCTGCCCTTGTCCTGATTGCTCAGTTGGTCATTCTGTGTGCTGGTTCCTGTGTTTTGTTCCCTGCCTTGCTGTAGCTGTTCCTGTGTTGCTCCCTGCTTTAGTTTTACCTTCCTGCCTTCATTAGACCCCTTGAGTTTCCTTGTGATTCTTTTTTTGGTTAATTCATTAAGGTCCCTTGTTTTGTAACCTCACCCTTTTTGTCCTTTCGCTATGCCACACCTCAACAGGCCAACACAGACAGGACAAACGGATTGTGCACACACGCATTTCACAGACCCACAAACACTATCTAATAAACAATGTTACACCTCAATAAAGACAGTTCATTTGCTCTGTGGGTGGGTGGGGGTTCAAACCAGCACACAGCCTTTTTTATATGATACAAAAAATTGTCGTTACACAGCTGAGGTCAATTTAACGTGAAAAAATGTTTATAAATCATTAAAGTAAATTATCACGTATGCTATCATGCCTGTTAGTGATATTTGAACGCTATATGACTGCTAAACTTTATGATAAACCAGTCATCTATGTACATCTGTGTTCGTTCGTTTTCATTTATGGACCAGCGACTCAATTGTTTTTTTCTTTTCTTTTCTTCCTTCAGTGGAGACTTTGTAATAAGTCATTTATATTTTTCTATGCACAGTGTTGATATGTGGGTCTCATAGCACCGTGGGACCATGACAGACAGGTAAAACCACAAACTAAGAGGTACGGGTCGGTACTAGAGGTGGACGTTTCAGGTCCAGAAAGTAAAAACCCAGAGCAGGATTGTGTTTCAACCAACCAGTTGAGTAGTCTGTGACTCTTTATGATCAGCTGGTTGGTTGAAACAAAATCCTGGTGTGGATTATTACTTTCAGGACCTGAAATGTCTACCTCTGGTTGGGACCATACTGTGTGGTATTTAAATCTAATTCACCATATGATGTTCTGAATGGTAGACCAGGCCACTGGGAAATCTCCTTCTATGTTCTGGGCCTGAGAAAGAATGAGTTGCTGACCTGGTTCTCAGATAGGTACCATACCTGGTACCTCAGATGGCCTTCAGCAACCTCCCGGGGAGACAAGGCGAAGTGTGGGGGCAGGGACCATTGGAGCTGCAGGCAGGGGGGGCGCCCTGCTATGGGGCACAGCTGGGAAAGTTTGGGGGGGTACAACCTCACTGGGGTGGAAGCACAAGCAGAAGGACAGCAATCGTCATGAGACCCAGGCTTCTTTTCAAAAACGAGGGCTGGAGCATCTCTTAACGGGATCTGACCTATTTCAAGGCCGTGGAGGCAACGGTGAACTGAGGTGGCCTCCCCGTGGGCTCCGCGCGTCGTCACGGCGATGCAGTAGTAGGCTGTCACCGTGGTGATGTTCACTGAGCAGTGGTCAACAACCGTCTCGCAGGACCGGACCTTATACACCTCACCATTAGGCTCCAGGGTCCTAGAAATGGTGAGTGAAGACATACCAAGCTGAAATGAGCCATTACTCTTCAATACAAGCCATGGTAGAAACAGACATTTCCTGTCAATATCTTAAACATGTGTCTTTACTAAAATTATTTTCACATTATCTGGTGCTGATAAGAAGACAGAAACCAGTCTGATCATATCGCCTGTAACATCCTGCAGAAACTGTCAAGGGAAACCACCTTCCCCCTCAAATTGATACATACTCGCGTGCTTCAGTGCAGGAAACACTGACCACAGCAGCCAGGAACACGCACTGATATTACATTTCGGGGCCTTAAGCTGGCATCATCCCCAATACATCTGAGATTTAAGCTCCGCCCACCAGTCCCGAGAGCTTAGAACACAGGGCTGAGCTGGGGGGGGGAGGCGAAAGAATCTACACTAGAGGCCAAACTTGTGGAAATACTTCTAATTTTTAGAGATTGCAAAACTTTGTTCCAGTTACTTATTTTATCGACCGATGTGTGATATTTGTAAACATCACCACCAAAATTTGTGTAGTAATTTTTAAAGCGTAATGCCAAAAATGCAAGGTGTTTCCACAATTTTGCCCGCTAGTATAAAAAGGACAGCAATCACGTCGACTTTGGCCTTGCGTGTTGGGAGGAAATCCCCAGCTGTTTCAGGAACAGTATATCTGTACCGATATCAGCAGAGTACGCACACTGGCTGCAGTCTCTGATAGCCACAGAGTCTCAGCCTTTACTGAAGTTCTGCTGAACTGGATGAGGTCCGCAGGGCCTTTATCTGCTCATGATCTGCCCAAGTCACTGTCTACTGATCACACATTTATACCCACAACACTGTTTTGGCACCATGAAATGTGCGACACTTTTCTGGGATCTATAAATTGCACTGAGGGGGGATTCCACCCCCCCCCCTTTGCTGAGAGACCCCTTTTTTTCATTTTTCTCTGGAACAAAGATTCACAGACTAGAAGGCAAAAAAGTCACTAAAAATGTTACTGCATGGCACAAGATAAGCAAGATTATTAAGTATAAATACAATAGTAACAAAATAGCAATAGAAGTACCAAAAACAGTAATAATGATAGTAAAAAGTTGTAATAAAATAAGATTTAACCATAACTAACTTGAAACACCACATTGCTTGATCTTGAGGACGATATCCATACACAATTCAATTCAGTTCATTGAGCAGGAAAGTTATATCATATAATGATTAAATCAATATTGCCTTGCACATAACCTCCGGGATCAGCTCTGGACCCCCCCCCCACGATCCTGAGTAGGAGAAGTAGTTTCAGAAAATGGATGGATGGAGGGATGGATGGATGGATGGATTCAATAAGGTACCTAAGAAGACTATTCAATAAATGCCTGCCTTCTGCATAAAATGGAGGACGAGACTGTTATAAATCCAACACTAATTCCTGAGCAGTTACTGCAGAAACAAGGCGACCATGAATCAGCCCCTACTGGCATATGCGTGGGCTGAGATAATTAGCATCTGCGCAGAGGGCGCCCCTGCACTGAGCTTTATCGTTCGCAGCTGCTGCACGGCTGCACTGCTTTTAATCAGCGTGAGGGTGCTGGCATAGTGCGTGCTGGAGGTGAAGTCCTGCCTGCAGCTCGGTATCAGTTCATCTCCAGAAAAGAGTCACTGCCACCATCTGAACGCACTTTCCATTAGCGAGGCCTGTCAATCAATATTGTGCATAAGGGCTTTCCGGTAACCATAGTGCATAGTGCGGTGGTGATCGCCGACTTACTCGTTGATCTGCAGGATATATGAGGTTCCCGGCATGGTGCTGTTAGGTCCATGGTCCCACCAGCAGGTGGCATTGCTGTGCTCCAGGAACTCACAGTCTAGAAGGGTTGGAGGGGGAGGGGGCAGGGCTATTGAGGCAAGCAGAGATCACGTTAGACCAGCTTGAAATTAATGAATAAGTTTAACACCGCAACCGCAAAAACACAATTCATCTTAAGCTGCCTATTACAATAATTACAGAGAAAAATATAATATTTACATACTACATGAATAAATATTAACAGAGAAAAAAAAGAAATATGGCCTAATTTTTAAGGGCCTCTGTCACTCAGAAGATCTCGGACTCATCCTAACACCCCCCCCCCCCCCCAATTTGTTATCCCAGTCACGACAGCCCCCACTACACCTGCAATGAGTGCAACTCCCACTGTGAGAGCAAGGCAGCCAGCCGCAACGCAATGCATCACAGTCACGCCTCCGTGTGTCCAGGTCCAAGCATGACACCTGTAAGGCACCGTCAAATAATTATAATGATCCACAATCCGCGTAACAACATTCTCATTACTAACATTTTACTATAATTAAAAACCATCCATCCAAACTTCCATCCATCGCCATAACCACTGAATCCCAACTGGGGTCGTGGGGGGGGGGGGAGGCTACACACAATTACAGAGCCAATTTAGCCTCGCCATTCAACCTGCCCTGCACGCGTTTGGACCGTGGGAGGAAACCAGAGCCCCCGGCAGAAACCAACGCGAACACAGAAAGGACCCGGGACCAAACCCAGGATCTTTTTGCTGTGAGGTAGTAGGACTAACCACTGCGCCCCATAACACTGGGCAACAAATTTCATTTTTTTTTCTGCTTCCGAAATAAAAAGTGGTGTATTCTTGTCTATCTATAAATATTAATGCATTTCCCCCGGCTTACACGTCTGAAAACACTGCACAACATTTTTTTTTAATGTTTTGCTTCCTAGAAAGTTTTTGCTGATTGAGACAGGTACCTGTTGGGTATGCACAAATATAATTTTGGTTTTGCTGCATCACATAGGAACTCTGAGAAATAGCCAGTTAACTCTACCAGCAATAACGTATATAATCGCGTTTATGTTTCTCATTATGTTTCGCTATTAAATTCAACATAATTAGAAGTGTTTTGCTCTTGATTATCATTTGTATTCAATGTCAGGTACATCGCGTTGCAGTGTTAAACAGTAGTCAGCAGAAGTATTCGTATCTGGTGTCATCAAACGCCATTCCAACAGTCTCGAACCCAGCAATTTGGCTTTTGCTTTTGACAGACCCCAATCTCTGACCAGATTGTTTAATTCTAACTGTTATGAGATGTGAGCACGGCTCAAAATCCGGATCAATGTCCCTGCCAGTTCCCTGCATTCCCTGTTTCTTCATCTGGCTCGTCTAAGGTCCATTCCTCTGGTGGTTTCTGAATTGGAAGACTGTGGTCATGTGGTAGATTAGGGTATTCAATTGACTACTTGTTTTTGGCCGAGAAACCAGACACATTAGTCAAACAGAGGTAACAGTCCGTCACGTCGTCTTTCTGTTCTTGCCATATCATCAGGACAGCAAACGACATTGTCTTTCGAGTGCTTCTGAGGCAGAGTCTCAGACAGACAGCACATGTTGCACAACAAATGTGAGGCGCCCATTACAGTACTTGTCTTGATCACTGATATTGCTGCTGTACAGATGATATGTTTTCTTCACGAAATCAGTCATTGAGCATCTGTGAGGCGCAAGCGCATATTCGCAACAAATATAGCAGAATGTATTGCGGCTGTTAAGACATTGACGAGACATATTGACCGACACCAATCGTCCTGCAAATGTCTATAGCATCTACCTTACTTGTTACATTGCTACTAAGGCAATGCTACATTCTGAAACAATACATACACACTATCAGTTCTATATTAACACATTGAGCAGCATATGTGTATGCAAGCCGCTTTTATAGACTGCTGAGGCTTTGTTAAGCTGACTCCGGCCTGTCCAGGCATGCCCAGGCTGCAAAGTTCCACAGAACAGCTTCCAACCTGACCCGATTCCATTCTCATACTGTAAAACATTGTTGATAGGTCTTTTACAGAAGTGAAATTTTCGGACACAGATATGAGAAGAATACATGGCAAAACCGAAGATTTCGATAAAAGGGTACATGATGGGCAAATTTGGGTCATTTTCGTGATCAGCAGCCAAAAATCTATAAGAAACACCCAACAATGTCCAAGAAGCAAAAACTTTGTTGTGCAGTGTAATTAAAGACCAGTCACCGCAAATACTCAAAATTAAAACCAATACACCAATAACTCGGAAAAAAAAGATTACCTAATAATCATTTCTCTTTTTGGGACATCGCGACAAAATCTTTTACCGACAAGATGGATAAACCTATACGAACGTATTTTTTCATGAAGGGAAGGTGAGACATTTAAAGCTTAAACACACATTTAATTTTTAATAAATCGAATTTCAAATTTACATCAACAATTCATGCCACTGATTTGATCTCCATCATTTCCGTACACATGTAATAATTTATGTGCAATATATACTCTTACTGTTACGCAACAGTTAACAGCGGAGGTAGAACAGAATTCGGCAGGTCTGGTCGCTGTCAATGACTGAGTGTCAACACCTGTATAAACAGAAAAAAGGGTGTGTTAAGTGGTCAAATAGTCATTTCCAATATTCTCAAAACCATTTCCAGTACATTTTTTTTGGGTGAGGTGTGGTCTCAAAACACCCCTGAAAGTTTAGAAATGAGTTCCAAGAGATTCTTTTCGATCTATGGCATGCGTTATTAACGGATGTTATTCAGCATGCAACACTCGACTGCTCTATGAAATAAAATAGCGAATTTTAATTCTATACGAGTAACAAATGTGATTAGCTTTAATAAAAAAAAATATTTCAAAAAATGATTATCCATGCATGAGAAAAGGTAAAAAAAAAAAATAATAATAAGAAAAGAAAAATACAAGACTATGTACAGGACTTTGAAAGATATAAGGTACGGTAATATAAAAAGCGACAGAATGCATTATTTTTTTTGCACGAATGAAAACGTATATTACCTTAAAACGATGCATTTGCCCGGTACTTTGAAAATGATGTGACAAGACCCCCCGAACTGACGACGGTGAGCTAGTTCTGATAGGAGCAGCTGGTCCCTGCAGTTTTCCGCACAACCTCAATTGCTTTTAACTCATCTGATTAAGTTTGCAAGATAACCTGATCACATTTATGGTGAATCGGAAGCGGAGAGAGTGGCGATTGTTAGGTCCGATCACTCGGGCTATAACCTCGAGTACGTATTTCAGCCACGATGTCAATCTTCCTTAAAAATAAAAAAGTCAAGCCCCAGGTAAACTTGACTTAGCTAGAAACTTCCCTGGCGGAGAGTTAGAAATGCAATCGGCTTTGATGCTGTGACTAACGTCGGTGTTTTGAGTTTTCTATAACGCGTAGACCTGCACGTTATTAGCCAAGAGCCAATAAACATTTAATGCGACTTATAAATTATGTTCGTTTTAACAAAAGACGTCCGGCTGCATTTTAGATAATTATTGTGATAATACCCCTGACTAAATAAGAATCTCAGTCGCCCCGTCATCAAGTACCGTACAGAGCGCGCTCGATCACTATGCATTAACACAAGGTACAAGATCCCATTGGTGACTTCATAAAAGGAAGATAGCTCGATTAGCATTCCCCAGCTAGCTGTGTTAATATGAAAACAACGATCGAAGCACTGAGCAGTTATTACTGCGCAGTGGAAGTACAGATTCAGTTATAGGGTTATTAAGAAATATTCATATGTTGAACATGACTTTGATGCGCCTAAAGTAATGTTTTACCTCCGTAACAATTTACACTTTTTTGAGGTTGCAAAAATCTGAATCCAGAAATGCGCATAGTATTAATAACAAGCATTCTAAAAAGCAGTGTAATGAAATAAAGTGTTTGAATGTGATAAAAAAATCTGTGAAACAGACCTACAGGACTTAATATGCAACGTTTGTAGCTTCCATGATTCAGAGATGAAAACAGACCAAAAATGCCTGAGACTACAGAAACATTATATATCGTGTATTTTGTGCATGAGCTTTTTTATGTATAAGTAGCCTAAATGTGCATGACTTCTTCCTGAACAGCCAGCAGTAAATGCTTATTCTGTTTGTGTCACACAATACAGGCATCTTTGGAAGCGTGTTAAAAGCAGCAATATTGTGCACATCGTCACACGTGTTTTTTTTTTCAGACGCAGAGGACTTTGCCGACAGTGGCTTTCACAGACTTTATTCTGAGCAAAAACACAGGAATTATCTGGCTGGATCGTTGGCCCCAGATGAAATACTGGCTACTTCTTTTTGCACTTGCGTGGCAGCGGGGCGCTGAGCTGCAGGAGCCGCAGGGAGGCAGTACCATAGAGGGCGGCCGGACTGACGCGGTAGGGGTCATGTCCTTCAAACAGCGCCCTCCGTTGTTTGGGCTGGGCCAGCACCTGTATCCGCTCGCTGGGAGCCCCACATAGAGCTGACTTTGGGACCGTCCACAGCACAGGCCGATCCTGCTGGTGCTCAGGGTGGTCAGACTTTGGGACTGAAGGGGGTCCAGTTTTCGGAGGGGGGAGGAGGGGGGGGAGGGAGGGAGTCCAAGGATGGATGGAGACAGATGGGGCCACAGACACACATATTTTAAAAGTTTTCTTCCATTCATCTTTATACATTCATGCTTCCATTCATCAGAACTTATCTTCAGCCAGGAGATGTTTGTTTTTTTTTTTCCTTAGCAAGTTCATAATAAACATATCCTGCTTAAGCATCATCTGTGAAACCAAACCAGGTCCGGCTGTCATGATAACAGCGACTGTGACTGTGGTTAATACTGATAATTCAGAGCCACTCACTGGCCAGAAGGTGTATTCGGGGGGACGTTTTGGTGAGACGCAGCCCTCTGGCAGATGGTTTGTGCTCGTCCGCGGGGAGAAGGGCCCCCGCTCTCCTAGGCTGGGATAACTGGCAGATTCGGGGGCTGGGAGCAGCTGGTCGCTTAGACTTACTCACCTGCTACTGACAACAAAGACTGCAAAATAATCTTTACTCTCCCTTTCCGCAGGCCTGGCAACACTTACACATTCTGGCCCATCTGGCTTTTTAATAAAACATGTAGGAGTTTTACTAAAATGTATGCAATACATCCATACGTCGTATGGTTTAGCTCTCGTTCATGTGTAGCTTCGGTGATTTGTATTTGATTAATTCAGGTAGCCAATGACAGTGTATGGTAAACCCATAAAACATTGTCTTTTCTTTCACTGAGTTATTAACTTGGAACAAACGATGTTGTAACAACATAAAGGAAGCAAAACTGCAAACAATGTGAAAACATGAAGTGGCTTAAGCTGGACAGGCGATAAAGCCATCAGCCAAATGAAAGCACAGTCAATACTCACTGTAGCCAACAGGGGGCGATCTGGTTGCCAGCCCACAGCGGGCGGGCGGGGTATAGCCAGGTGGCACACCCTCTCCGAGGGGGAAGCCTGCAGGGTTGCGGCCGTCACCTGCCATGCCGGAGACAGCCTGCAAAGAATGGAACAGTAGCTACACACGAGACATCGGTTTTACCCCAGGTGAAATTCGATACAATTAGAACAGCCGGGCGAGTGCGGACAAAAAGGCGGTTGCCCTAAAGCTGGTTGTATTGTGACGTGTTGAGAGGCACATTTCACTCACGAGAAAAAAAAACACCCATTATACGTGAAATGTGCATCAACCATTAAAGTGAACAGGCACAAAAGCATGGCAGATAACCTATTATTAACATACACCTGAAAATACATATTTCTCACGGTTGTGTTCAGGAAAGAATAAAGCAGGAGATACAACAGAACATCATTTCACCTGTTCTCCTGGAAACTGGGGTGGACCAGCTTCTTAAGGGCCAGCCGGGCCCAGCGTGGTGTCAGGTCTGGACACACGTAAAAAATACGTGCATGAATAATAGTTTATTGCCTTAAGTATAAAAATTATTTTTAGAAAGAACTAAAATGGCAGTGAATCTTAACCAGGTTTCGTATAGTGGAGAGCCGTCGTCCGAATACAAGCCATACAAAAGTGATTTACATGCCTATGAGCACAGATGGAAAGCAGAGAGAGATTTTATTTACCGAAGGTGGTTGTTGAACCCTTTGATGTCACGGGAAGTTCATCTAGCCAGTATACCGATCTCCTTCACCAGCAAATAGAGACAGAAGTGACCCCCCAGCGACAACACGAGTAACACAAAACCTGGGAAGCTGATTTATTCCGAGCCCTTGCCTACAGGCCCGTATGCGGGCCACATAAACAAATTATGAAAAATTGAAATTAAGGAAACTGCAGCGTTGCTGTGATGAATGTCATGATGTCACGGAGAGACTGCTTTTGTAATCGCTGCTGAAATGTACCTTAATTAAAGCACCGATCGGTGAGCGGGGTGTCCCCGAGGCGGCGCGGCGTGATACGGCACCTGTCGGGGTATTTCAGCCGGTTCGGCTTCGGCTGGGCGAGCTGATCCAGTCGCGCCGACATAGCCGACTCTTCACTGCACGTCACGGTCTAAGTCTTTAACTCTGTTTTATTTATCTGTGGAGCGACAATCGGTCGTATCTTATTTCAAAATGTTATCGCGCTGTATCAGTATCATTTAACATATTCCGAATGGCAAATCTACAAGTTAACTAATTATTCTTAATAAGCACTCAAACTTGCAATTATATATGGTTTAATTGCTCTGAGAAATGCAAATACATGTACATATCCTACCTGGTCGCTGTGTCACATAGACGCTAAACCCCCGGTACCATAGCAACGTGGGCCGACCGCCAGCGTGGGGTTTTTATATTGGCCTGGATTTTAGTCATATTCATTGTATTTAATTGTTTGTTAGCGTGGTTTCAGCGTGTTTCTATTACCCTGACTAGCATAAGCAGTTGTAAGAGTAGAATTTTAATTAATCACCCCAAGTGGAACTTTTGCCAACTTTATTCTTTTAGTCTTTCGAAAATACAGAAACAAACTTCTTTTTTTCTTTCAAAAATTGGCGATGCAAATAGGAAGCGATGCAGATGCTACTAAATCAAGCCGAGGAAATCATTGGGCCCAGTTATCATATTCACTGATCAATACCGCTGGATCTTCTTGCACGAGGTTTTAATTCCTCCCCTTAGAAAACTCTTTCAGTCGGGGACACAAAGCATTTTGGTCTGCTAGCAATCTTTCATATACCCTCATTAATGATCTTGGCTCCTGCTAATACAAATTGTCTCTTTAGAGATATATGGTCTCTGAGCTTTTTTGAATACAGTTTTAATCGCCTAGCTTTATCACTTGAAGTCATAAACATGATACAGCCATAATTTTGCATCACATTTAATAAAGTCTATCGTTACGGTTTACAAAGGGCAGTAAATAACGCAAATATGACATAAAATTGTGGGATGTATTAAATCCCCTGATTGGGTATGAGGGAGGTTAGTCCTAAGCATGCATCTGTCTCCTTTCTGGAAATATACAGTATTTGGAGCAGGACCTCTGGGCCTTAGGCCTTCCCTTCGGGGGTCTTGACGGCTTGCTGTCCCTGTGAGATTTCACACCCTGCCTGTGATATTGGGTAACCTCAGATCTCCGTCCCGCTGCAAAGCTGATTGCTAACTATCTAGATAATGTTGTTTCCTGTCTAATGTAATATTGCTTGTTGCTCAGTTGGTTATAAGCCTCGGGTGCACTCTACGCTGAAATTATCCTGCTAAGCACCATCTCCTGGTTCTACTTCGGCACCAAGACCAGAACATCCCAAGGCACTAATTTCCATGTAGTAAAAGATCCCTGATCTGCAAACGTGTAGAAAAACAAACCCATCGCGTAAATCGTGATGCTGGGAGTCGTGTGTTACATACGGCCACGCTTCCTCACGTTCAATCGCAAGACAGTTTTAATAACCAGAAGGATGAGTATGAGAGTTTGGTTTCTGCAATGAGGAAGACAGTGTTATGGTCTGGAGTTGGTCAATTTAATAGATTGGAAATTTAGAGGCAGGGATGAGGATGTATGTCTAGGGAGGATGCATCGTATAACATGTACATTCACATATTTAGCAGATGTTTTTGTGTAAAAGCAACTTACAGTGAGGCAAATAGCACATTGCAAACATTCACACTGTCGATGAGTCAACTAGGCATAAATGCAGCTGGGCGGAGCTTCCAGTAAACACTCAGCTACAGGTATCAGCAGGTTTTGTGATCAGCGCTTGCCCAACACCAGTACCAGGAATTCTGCAGCAAAGTGTGGGTCAGTCTTGCATACTAATGCCTGGGGACCCTGTGAGACTGAGACCAAAGGGGCCGTGCTACAAGGCAAAACAAGCCGATCACAGATCGCAGATGGTGGGTTCAAGAGCTGGTGAGTGACAACAAACGTCTACACCTGATGATTTGCTTCTACTTCTTGAGCTGTATTCCCCCCCCCCAGCATCAGCCGGTGGGGGGAGGGGCTGGAGGGCACACAGGCTGAACTGATCTGAACTTATCCACCCTACACACTCCTTGCACTACATGCACAGAATATGCACTTTTACTCTCCTGGCTCCTAATCCCCCACAATCCCCCTGTCGGCCACAAAGTATCACATTCATCCTAGCACAATTGTGTTCTATACAATGAAATACTGTTAATCATAATCATTATCTTGCAGCAGTGTTACAGCTCTCAGATGCTGCCTTCCTCAAGCACAATCATTTAACTCACATGCATTAAACTGCCATATTTCTCTTGTCTTTTAACTGAATACGCTGTGTTGTATTTAGACATTGGTATATGCCATTTTCATATTGTTGCTATTATTTTTTAGCTTGTATAGTTTTTATTAAGGCCTCTACGAGATTGATCCAGATGACATTTCATTGTACTTGTACTGTGATAATATGTATCTTGTATCTCCAGTCCAGGCAGCAGTGAGGCCAGATGAGGCGCGTGAGGCCCACAGGGACCAGCAGAGGGCACCACTGTCCTGCTGCTCCGGGGCTCCCCGGCCTGATTTCCGGGCTGCACTCCTGCTGCTGCAGCTCTGAGGTCTCAGGATGCAGATGATCTGGGTGCAAAGAGAAGAAGAGGACGCTGGCAGGGGGTCCTAAGGGACCCCAGCTCTGCCATTAGAGTCCAGGAAGGGATTATAGTAAATGGACCAAGTTTCTAATCTTTTGCATTTTCTCTAACATTTACGTCAGGAAAAGGGAACCTGATTCATGGAGAGCCGGTGTGGGTGTCATATTTTAAGCATAATCCCTTAGCCCCTGATCTTTTCAATAGGTACAAACTCCCCTGGGGTTTGGGTTTTTGAGATGACTTCTCAATCAGCCAATAATAAAACAACGGTTCTCAGCTCCAGTCCTGGGGACCCACTGTTATTGGCTGATTGAGAGGTCATCCCAAAAACGCGCACTGGCCCTCCATGGATCGGGATCCCCTCCCCTGATTTACATTCACCTGATACTTTTGCATCCAAAACAACTTATACTAAAGGGAGGAGTTACAGTTGTTTTCCATGGGGTTTGAACCTACAACTTTTGCATTGCAAAATATGTACAGTAGGCCTACACACTGTATCACCTGTTTAGCCTTTACATGCGGCGCATGATAGATGTCTGTAGCAGCCATACAATCGCTCGTCGGCATCAGCTGCCCACGTGACGTCCTTGTGAACAAAGGGTTAAGCTCCCATGATGATCGGGGCTCACCCATTAAGAACCGAGACCATTCTGGGAATCTGAAATATCGATGCTGGTTTAATGCACGTTGCCATCTGATTCCATAACTGATATAACTATGTGAAAAACAATACTTCTAATCGTATGAATAATTTTCAGTGTCTTTCTATTGTTAAACAATAAAATTAGATACAATTCTGTTGAACTGAACATCATTAAATCATCATTAATTCCTAATATCGTTCTTAATAAAGTAAACGTATAGTAATTATCTTACTGTAATTATTTCTACAGTTGCCTGTTTCTCTTGTGTAATTTACAACAGGTTCGGTAACACGTTTTAATTTTCTGCAAACAAACGCTATATACCCATTAATCCATGAGGAGGAGCCATTGTTCTTGCAAAATATAGAAGTCGGATTGGGATTTTTTTTCCCTGCTTGGTTTGTAATGTTGTGTTTTGGGGGACAGTTTTTGCAAGTCATTAAAATTAAAATTCTGTTTCAGAAATAACACAAATTCAGCAGAGTCAGACGTCATATATTTGGAGAAAACTAGGCTGTATGACGCTACTTGCTCTTCGCTGCAAAGTGGTGGTCTTACGGCTCCCGGATATATGTCTCACGATGTGTGTCCGCATGAAAATACTAGCAATAATACTAATAACATATTTATTACAGAAGCTGCCTAATATTTAGTCGAAGTTGCAATATTGGTGCTATGGACTAATTTCGATTGCGAGCCGATCTTAATTCAGTCTACCTGTAGGGAATCTCCCCATGATGAACGGCATGTATTATGAATTTAAACGTTTCGCGTTCATTTCCATTTTTGTGGTGTTGGATCATCTTGAAAAGCCGACCAGGGAAAGAAACGTGAAGTCTGTAGGGCTTGTAAACTAACCCGAACGATTTTGATGTAGCTAATTTTAGGTTTATAATGAAATAATATTGATTTCTTGCGTGAGTCTGCCAGCGTCACGCCTGATGCGTGAGAGTTGGCAACCCCGGTATATTATAACTTTATCTCGAACCCACTATTAAGCTCTCTTTCAATATTCAAATATCCTCTCATTTTCAGTCAGCACACTTAGAACGCCGTTCTAGTATACCACTTGCCCAGCAGTTAATGTCCCTTTGCACGCTGCATGAAGCGATCAGGCTATTCCGCATCCGTTACCGTTGATTTTCCTCTGGTTTGTGTCTCGTGAATGGTGTGCCATTCATCTCGTGACTAATGTAGATACATATGGCACTATGTCCCACCCGCTGTCCGGTGTCCTTCGTGTAATGCCAGGCTTATGGCTTGTAGGAAGCACAGACCACTTTAGAGAATGAGGAGTGCATTAGGTAACGGATCACTTACTGGGGTTGGACAACGAAACTGAAACACGGGCCAAAAAGTGTTATATGTGCGCGTCCTGGTGGCCGATCTTCACTGACTGCACATTCCATCAGTAAGAGCAGAGTGTGAAGTGAAGGTTAAATTAACAAAGCAATCGCACAGCTTTACATAAAATACTGCAATCCATGCAACATAATGGGAGACATACCAGAGTTCAAAAGAGGACAAATTGTAGGTGCATGTCTTAGTGGTGCATCTGTGACCAGAGTGGCAAGTCTTTGTGGTGTATTGAGAGTCGCGGTATCCAGGCTAATGCCACCGCGGAGGATGGACTGCGTCCAGCAGGAGTAACTGTGGATGCAAGAGGAAGCTGTCCGATAGGGGTGTTTGGGTACTAACCCGGATTGTATCCAAGAAATATAAAACCACAGCTGCTGAATCCACAGCAGAATCCCTCTGGCCGCTGTGCAGGACTCGTATCTGTTATTCCCAGGACAAATTGATGCTGTATTGGCAGCAAAAGGAGGCCCTACACCATATTAATAAATGATTGTGGTGTAAAACCTGGTGTTTCATTAAATTGTCCAACTACTGTGTATTTCTGGAACTTTCTACTTTCTACTTGCGGACTTATGGGAGGAACGAGAAGAACACAAGTCCAATCCTGCTTTCAGGGCGTAAACTTTCAATGATTAATTTCTCCCACTACAGTGATACTGTCGACTCTTCCTGCTATAACTGATTTTACCTGTCAGGGCTCTTTGGTCATTTACTTCCAGTTTACTTCAATTTAAGCCTATAGTTTGACTTCATATCGTTATGTTACATTGTTAATATATTATTAACAAGCACATTTATCTTTGCTTGCAGATTAACATTTAAAAAGTTCCTCGTGGCTGGTGTTCTGACGAGTTGAGCTGCCTATCAAGATGTGCTATCGAGCCTAACTGAGCATGTGCGGTTCCACCATTTTAGGATTAAGGTTAGGTTTTAGGGGTTAGGGTTAGGGTTAGGTTTAGGTTTAAGGTAACGGTT
>JAODJW010000043.1:12489105-12570892 GCA_026777045.1 Hyperopisus bebe
GTCAGACTCTCCACCCATGCGTGCGCGGGCCTAGCTGCCCCCCCCCCCCGCACCGCCACCTCTGGGCACACGATGATGATTACCGTCACTGTGGGGGGGAGGGGGGCCGGCGACAGATGTTAGGAAAAACACCTCAGCAGACCGTGACAAGACGCGTGACGCACGCTTGTGAGAGACGGCGACAAGGCAGCCAGGCGGGCTGCGGGCAGGAGACGACGGCAGACCAGCGGATTACGCCTCGGCGGGAGGGCACTGTTCTCCCGTTCCCTCCAAAATAATCACAGGTGGCTCTCGCGGCCGAACCCGCCGTAGGATCCCAGCATGCACTGCAGGACAAACCATCAGACCGTGAATCCGTACCACCTCCCCCTCGTCAAACAACAGGAATGTGACTGTATAAAAAAAGTCATCGCTACCTACACAACGTGACACAGACACTATGTTCATGCCAAAACACACGCACCATTGCTGCCAGGATCGCAGGGTCTGTCAGCCAATCAAAGGAGAGAGAGTCACCTGGGGGGGGGGGGGGGGGGTATTGGCCAATCAGTTCTCGCTGTCATGATTAACACACCCCATCTCAGACCCATGTGCTACACCCACTGCCCCCCTCTCCTGTTCTGTCCAAACAAAGATAAAATAGTGCATATTTTTTTATCAAAATTGAATGGTGACAGAAATTGATTCTCTTATGTTCCGTTTTATCTCTTGAACCTTAGTTCAACTATGCTTGGTTTTAAAGAAAAGAGTGTATGAATATTACAGTTACGGTACAGGTTCAGTGTCAGTGTAGTTAGTGCGTTCTGCCTTTATAAGGCAGTACAGCATTCTTACATTACCTACCAACTAACAGCCAATCAGGCCACAGAATCATATTCATCACAGAAGTCCACAGAGTTACAATGTCTATTATACTATGCGCGAAATTCAAGAATTCTGGAAAGGCCAGGGGGCGTGGCCAAGCAGTGAAACTGATGGGGCGTGGCTAAGTAGAGTAACTGAAGAGGTGTGGCCAAGCAGTGAAGCTGATGGGGCGTGGCTAAGTAGAGTAATCAAAGAGGTGTGGCCAAGCAGTGAAGCTGAGGGGGCGTGGCTGGGGCAGTACCTGCGAAGGCCTTGGAGATGTTGTCCTTCTTCCACTCCCAGGGCTGGTCGTACTCATCTGCCGGCCGCTCATCATCTCGAGGCAGGCGGCTCTCCCTGCCTCCGTCGAGGACCCCGAGGCGGCCCAGGCTCCGCCCACGCACCCGCTCTTCATACGGTGTGTCGTAAAGCTGCGGCACGCCCTTCTGCCGTTCCACGCCCCGCTGAAGCTCTGACACGGTGAGAAAGCGAGGGACAGAGAACAGAGAGGATGCAAACATGGGTTTGTGAATATCCCGATACAAAACGCACTGGTAATATTGCATATTACTATGCACGCTAATGCTAATGCTAATATCGGCTCAGGATGGGACAGCAAGAACATAGGTGTACTGAACTACGTAAGATGTACTGTAATGTATTGGTCTCTATTCTCTACTAAGGTCAGTCTCTATAGCAGGATTCTTCAAATCACAGTCCTCATTGGCCGGGTCCTCATTTTCCAGCCTTCCTTTACCTATGAGCCATGTGTGAAGCCTCTGGCCAATCAGAATCAGTAATTATTAAACTAACTACCTGGGAGAACTGAAAACAAGGCCTGGATTTGGAATCGAGGGCCAGATTAGAAAAGTCCTGATCCAGATTGCTTGGCTTGGTTTTCACAGATTTTTTTTTGCAGCATTTTGGCATAACGTTATCGTTCAATTATACGAATCGATATTTATTAATCAAGTCCATGAAATCATATTCAATCCATTAGAATTGACTAATTGTTTCAACCTAGTGACGCTTAAATTTTGTTACATTTGCTTGTATCCAAAGTGGTGTGTAATTGAGGAGGGAGGGTCAGTCAGACCCCAAAGCAATTGGGGGGTTACCCCAGAAGTATGTTTAGGACTCAGAACGATTGCCATCTATACTGCTCATATACTGCAGAACACAGAGCTCTAACAATCCCCCCAAAATACCAAGAGAGAAGCTGGAGATCAATGCCCGCGTCAAATTGTTGGACGCAAAATCCATTTAGCCGAAGCTAATGGTGAGCTTCAAATGGACGCGCAGTTATCCAGTGCAGTTAGTTACAGCTGCCGAGTGTTTCAGTGCCAGTGTTACAAAATGAGGATGAAACTACAATTTGGTGACAACAGCAGCACTTAGGGACCGAGGATAAATCACCGCAGAGAGCAGCAAACGGAAGGAGGAAAGGGACCGGGGAAACTTTAACCTTCAGATGACACTTTGCTGGCGGGTGCCTCTGCTGTCTCCATGGTGATGAGAAACCCCCCCCCACCCCCCCAAGGACAGACCCTGAGGTGGGAGTGGGGGGTGCGTGTAGGATTTTTATGTACAGAAATAAAGGAACAGCACTCAAGAAGCCCATAAAGCAGAGGATGGATGCTGAAAAATTGGGATGGAACCATATTCTACCGATGGGAGTTAAAAATGAAATGCAGAAGAATTAGGGGCATTAAGGGGGTCAGACTCCTGTGTTCCCTGGTCTCTCCCAAAATTTCCCAACCTGCAATTACAGCGCCACACACGCATTCATCGGTCAGTGGATACGTCTGCGACGGTCTCCTAAAAGGAGCCACCAGGCATTCAGCCTCCGAGCCCCAATCTAACGTCTGAGGGCAACATACGAGCGTGGAACAGAATGACAGGCAGGAAACTGTAACTGGGCGGCGGAGAGGAAACAAACTCACTCTCCCATCCCACCATGACCACAGCCTCCCTGCTATGGAGGATGAGGGATGAGGTGATAATTAAGGAAGAAGCTGGCAGGGGGCACTGGTGTGGAGTTTCAGACCAGACCATCAAATGGAGGAAAAAAAAAAGTGCGACATTCAGGCTTGGAGAGACAGGGAAAGTGAGAGGGATGGAGAGAGTGTGAGAGAACGAGAGAGAGAGAGATAAAAAATTGCACAGGGGACACAGAGGGACGTGGAAACAATCAGACTTGGCGGGCAACACGTCACAGCGCATTAAGCGCCGCTCTGCAGGCTGGAAGAGGGAACAGCGCCTATTTCGGTACCGCTGTTCCTGGCAATAACAATTAATGCTGAGAGAGAAGCCAGAGAGCGCCGTACCGGCGATGACCCGCTGGGCCTCATACGGCTCCATGTAACCGTTGTTTTCGGTCGGGACCAGCTCCATCCCAGGCCTCACGGGTCGCAGGTCCAGGCGGGCGTCAAACGGGTCCGAGTAGTCTGTGTCTCTGGCCAGGGGTGCCGACGGGACCACCTAGGGTGACAAGAGGGCACAAATCCGGTCACGAAAGTGTGAAGACACACGGGCACTTGCACAGGGGACACGCAGGAACGCAGGAACGCAGGAACGCAGGACGCCACTTCGTTATCGCTCCGGCGGCCTCAGTCGCCTGGCCGCGACTAAATGCGTCCTTCGGATCTCACCCTTGCTTTACCCAGCATGCTCGCCTGGAAGGGATGACCTCTGGCTTTCCCGAAAGCGGTCCGACCGCATCTCGTCAGGGGCCTGCGACAGACCCTAAACGCGGAGACCTCTCCGGCTGCCAGGCTGTGCGAGCCCAGCGTCTCTGCGCGGAAACTTTGGCCTCATTAAAGGGGATGTAATAATTACCAGGCGGCGTGTGGCGGCGTGTGCTACAGGGCTGCGGTCATGGCTCTGCTTTTACAGCATTCCTGTACGTCTGCACAGATGAGCCTGACTAATATGCCCAGCTCAGCACCCCCCCCCCGGCCACACAGATATCCCCCTGGGTCTAGCACCACCTATACTGGGGCACTGCCACTGGGCCCGCAGTGAGGAATGCAGTGTGGGGGTTGGAGACATCCAACATTCCAAAGAGCTACCGCGGACTCTGTGTGTCTGGATGTGTGTGCGTGTGTGTGTGTGTGAAAAGCAGTCTCCACTCTTTGGGTTGCTGTTTGCGCACGATCGGAATGCTTTCTCCTAACCCTCCTGGATAATGTCGGTCCAAACCGCTGAACAGACATGCTGATTCCTTCACCTGCTCATCACGGTGCTTCCCAAAGCATGCTGGGAACTCCACTCCGGACTGGCATACCTTATAAGGAATGCTGACGGTGTCATCTATTTCAGTGCCCTCATGCTGGGGGAGAGACAGGGCTATAAGCAGGTATCCAAAAGCCATCTGCATCGACCCAGAAGCACGAGCAGATGGATAGAGGGCAGTCTTGTCACTAACAGCAAGCAGAAGCATGACCCAAGCCTTTAGGGAAGTCTCAATCTCTCTGAACTAATCATACATACAGGTACTCGCTTCTCCAATTACACCACATCATGCCTATAATTTAATGCCTTTCAGCACTGTGAATATCCCCTAATCCACTGTATCATCATGTATACACATTGTTGATATATACAGAAAAACAAAACTACTGTATATTTGTATCCCCGCCTGGTAGTCATACTGCTTGAAATCCCCACGTAACCCTGACCAGGATAAGTGGTTAGAAGACGGATGCTTATGATGAGTGAGTCTGTCATGTCTTCTCTCGCTAATCCCCCGTCCCACGGGCCACCCGTGGCGAGACTGAACGGGGCAGAGGGTAAGCAGAGAGACACGAACGCCGCGCGTCTCCGGTCTGATCGTCGCCGTCTTCATCTGCGCAGCAAGGAGGCAGCGACGGAAATAATTGCATCCGCAACCCAGTGATCACGGTTACATTCTGCGACCGCTTTCTCCACGGAGAAAAGAGATGAAAATCTTGAATGAAGAGCATTAAATGAGGGAAATGGAAAGCATACCGTCTGCAATTTTACCAGTTTCATTCATTCTTTCCCAGGCATTAAGGCATATGCATAAAAAATGAACTGGCAAAATGTAGTGTGACGAAGTAGGAGTTTCGGCAGCCACGGTTAAGTAGCTTTAAGCCGGTTTTTACGTGAATGCCCTAAATTCCTTTTCCCTACAAATTTGCTAAAGCACCTTGCTCGAAGTTGCAATATCGGCTTACAAATCCAGCTCTATGGCCAGTGCCAAAGTTAATGTGATCACGTGCAGTCCCTCCCAACACTAGTTTGCAGAGTAACACGCGTCCATTAAAGTACATTATGAATAATAAGCAATCCTGGGTAATCTCTACAGACACTTACTGGCTCCGGCGAGTCTTCAAACGAGATGGTACTCAGCAGTATTTTGCAGCGCCCCAGCTCCTGTGAATCCACCTTGATGAGTCGATGTTTAGGCGACACCATTTTTACATCCGTACCGACAGACTTGAGCGGCGAGCCTAAGCCGTGATGCGTCAGGTCTGACATGACAGACTCGTTCCTGGCTCGGTTCTCCGCGTCCTCGTACGGATCTTCGAAGTCCAGGTTCTTTTGTGCGCGATAGGCTCTGAGGATCTCGCTCTCTGTGTAGTCTGGCTTAGGTGGCTGTGGTGGGGCTCGCCGGCTGCTGAAACTCAGGTAATCCTTCAGCCACTTTGCCATGGGTTCCTTCACAAAAACATTCAATATGGTTCCCACAAATGCTCGATAAGAGAATAAATTCTTGTGCACTTATTGCCTTAGTTTTTAACGTAGCCGGCTTAAACTTAACCTAACCTTAAGTGCAGAGCAACCCAGCCTTACGGGAAAGAAGCGCAGTAAATCAAATAGGCTTCAAAATTCACACCTCTGTTTCTTGGAGGAACATCACAGTAGGATTTAAATAGTGAATCACTCTGAAATCCGGCCACGCCAGGCAAACGCGCACAGACGCAGCAAGTCAGTTCGGAGATCTGAAGAACCGCAAGAGCAACACTTTCCCCGCAAGCTGACTTTGATCTGCGGGCTGCGGCTTCGGGAAACAACAACACTTAACTAGCCATGGAAAATGTACTTCGAAGAGAAAAAAAAACATTCATCAAAGTGAACTAACTAACGTCCACGCCTTGTCTTCTCATCATCTAGAACATTCTCCAAGATGCTTCAATCTTTCTTCCTAGGTTAAGATCAAACTTGACTCGATGTGACAGCTGCTCCGTGCGTTGATTCCTCAAAAGTCCAACTTGTTCACTTCAAGCTTACTGATTACATGACACTTTAAAACATACTGCTTTAGCTTCGTATATATGTGCAAATCATTCGTTAAATCTAAACTATGCTGTAAATTTAATTTCAGTACGTAAATAAGTCAAATGTGGTTTAAAAAGTCGAATAAGAAACATCAAGCGCATCAGCACTTAAATGTGCTGTGTATCTTTAATTACGCTATGTAATTAATACACACCAAAGAGCAAATGTGTCGATTAATAAAATACTTTTCAATGAAAAAGTTCACCTCTTTTGATGTTCCCTTTTCTCTAACTGTTTTCAGGCTTGGTCCTCATTGGAAATTGTGTCCTGGTCAGTCCTGCGGGGCTTACGTGCAGTGCTTTGAGAGCCCTGTTGATTTCATTGTGGAGTACGGAAGGAATTAGCTTGCTAAGTAGATGCATCTCATTTTCATAAAAGTTCAACAATTTGAAGAAAAAGGCTACATATTAATATGCAACATCTTAATCACATTCTCGGTTAATATTCAAGGAGACAAATCTGGCTGGGAATATTTATTGCAAACAATCCTTTTATCATATCGAACTTCACTGTTACCAGTATTCCCGGAGCATTTGTTAATGCAATCACACGATTTGTATTCCCGTGATCTGATATATATCCTATGCAAATATTTTTTAAAAATCTCGTATCCAGGGAATATTGTGTCGCTTCGCGGTGAGAGTTCGCTGCCTTCTGCTCCGCACGTTGTATTTTTTTCAGATTAAAACGCGAACAAAGGGGGGGAAATCAGCGTTTCAGCTCTTCATAGTTTTTGTTCCAAGCGCTACATAGGAAATGGGAAAAACGATCAACTCCGGGATTGCAGCGGTGAGACATCGGCGAGTTCCGCCAGGAAGCGAGTGATAATCGCGAATGGGAAAGAGAATTGGGAACAATCGCCTTAAAGGGGAGTAAACAGCCCGCTTCGTCAATTTTTAGTCATGCCGACATTTAATGTCCCCGTACGTCCTAAGTGTATGTTTTCGTGTCGCTTTTCTGAGATGGGTATTGTTGGTGACTATATAAGGGTAGATAGCCACATTCTGTATTGATATTCTATACTTGTATTGTATATGAAGTGTTGTTATGTACGGGCATAGAAATCTGACGATTAAATATTTGATTTGAGCTTCCTTTTAGTGGGCCGGACTTATAGTGTGCCCCCTGGCGGAAGTGCGGTGATTTGTCCTTTCATAGAAAATGACATAATGTTCAGCACTTCTGTGACTTTGGTATTAAATTATTAATAGAAGAATTTAAGCAGGTTATAAGGGACATAAAAGTGAAAAATGAAAGACAACGAGGTGTACTGTAATGCTATTTAACAAGTTTCCACTAAAATGCATTACTGTGTGCAACATTCAAGCTGCCACGATAATAAATATTCGTCTTATATACACCGTAAAATATAATTTTCATTAATGCAAAATAATGGATGAAATCTAATCCAGTATTTTAATAATTTTATGAAGAAGAAAAACCTTAAGGAATGTTGCTGTGATTAAAGGTGGAGTTACCTTCTTAGTTTCTTACTGTTCTGTTTTGTTTAAATCAGTATTTTACTCTGTACCTTAGTCCCCTTTCTGCAATGTATCTGCTATAAAATAACTCTATCTGGTGATTCTGTGTGAAAGTAAAGGCGTCCATAATCTTACCTCTAACTATCCAGCTGTTCCGACTAAACACAGCACAAGGAGGACTGGCCGGGTACAACACATTCCACAATCACAGCCACTGCAGTTACCCCTACAGAAAGCACTTTTTCATTTGGAAACTTGGAACAATGTTTAACAAATAGGTGAATTATGCGTTTATGTTAAAGCAGGAAGTGACCACCCAAAGAACTGCTCTAGTTTTACTTCTTAATTCTTATTAGATTAAGGAGAGACCTTAACCGCTAACTATCTGGTACTTACCGAATGATAATATAAACAATTATTGTGTTGTTTATTTTGTTCTCTGGTCATACTTTAGTAAAAAAAAAACCGCTAACTTTTTGTACCATTCACTGAAGGCATAAGTGAAAACCGTCAACGAAACTTGAATCACAGCTAAATGGGTGTTGCAAACAATTCCGAAATCGCCGTAGAGAACAGTATCATGGTTTGTACTGCCACCGCGTGGCTCTTTGTCAGCACTACATTATATGAACTATTAGAAGTTTGGTCTTCCAAACTAACTTCTGAAGTATTGTTCTTGTACTTGTGGGGCAGGTGAGGAATAGCAATCATGACACACCTCTGACTTCAGCTGCATTTCAAGTCTCCGTTCTTTATACAGAATGACAATCTGGAAGAAGCAGGAGTTATTTTTCAATTGCAGCCGTTTTTGCTGCCCAATTTACACTGGCATATTTATCTTGCACAGAACAGGAATCACTGAGCTGTTACACAAAAAATGGACCAAAAGTAGTTTAATTCTTGCCTATATGGGGCATATTTATAGTTCTAACTCCTTTTAGAGGCTGATATAATTTCTTATAATTGCAGAGCAAAACTACAGTCTTTATGGCCACGGCACACTGACACACTGTATAGTAATTCATTTATTTCAGTGCAGTTTTTCCGAACCTGTCTTGCCTACACACTGAAAAAAACAATATACATTAAACCAGAAACCTATGACAGGCAAAAAGTTCACTAAGTCTAACAACATTTATATCTGTATTGAAACTACAGTTAAAGGGTAAAAAATAACGCTAAAACAATAACCAGTAGACAAATATATAACGTATGTGAAATGCAGTCTTTTCGCATTTTCTGCAGTTGTTACGTACTAAGTCACATGGATACAGTCACCTGTGTAGCATGTTATTCCTGTTTTGCTGAGATCAGTCTAGGGTCCAACAGACTATCCCTTTTGGTCCTTCTCAGGTTCATCAGTACATCTCTCCCAAACCCTGTCAGGTCCAGCACAACACCTCTCTTTTCACCTTTTGGGTCAATCAGAAAAATTAGGATGACCCTTGCAGTCCCTGTCACGCACGTTAGTGCATCTCTCTACATCCTTGTCTGATTCCCCCAGAGTGCCTCTCGGTATGCTCCTGAGGGCCTTCACGACGCTCCTCTCTCTGTCCCCTGACGCTGGCGCTCAGTTTTGCTGAGCTGTCATGCGCTGATGCAAATGGGGTTGAGAGATGACCGGGCTGAGATAAACGGGGGAGGGGGAGAGCAAACAGGAACAACACAGAGAGTTTCGCGAGGGGAAAGGAGGACCGAGGGGCAGCGCGCACCAAGACAGATTCAGAAAAGGCTAAAGGAGTCGCAGAGAGACTGGGGGGAATCCTAATAAAGCATCTGATGTGAGGGCGAGGAGGAAGGGCACAGGAGAGGAGACGCCGGTGAGGTACGGACTGCAGTGCTGCGACGGACTCTGCGGCGGATGCGGACACCAGAGCGGTGGGGTGAGCCTGGGCTACCAAACGCGCAGAGCCGTGTTCTGTCTGTGCATTTGTGTATCTGCA
The DNA here is from genome assembly GCA_026777045.1 of Hyperopisus bebe. Classification (NCBI taxonomy): domain Eukaryota; kingdom Metazoa; phylum Chordata; class Actinopteri; order Osteoglossiformes; family Mormyridae; genus Hyperopisus; species Hyperopisus bebe. The sequence continues at coordinate 12,498,677 of JAODJW010000043.1, forward strand.
TCTCCCGTGGATAGACCGTTATTCTCTCTGAAGGGTGGAGTCTGAACATGCGGTGTCAGACTGCGGTTTGTAGATCGCACCCGGGTGGGGGGGGGGGATGTGGTACCTCTCATGCTTTATTAACCCGCAGGGTGATTTACGTACGGTCTTCCGGGCTAATTTGGGAGAAGTAGCTCAGAGTAAAAAGCAGTGTTCTTACGTCCTTGAAGGATGTGTCTTTCTGGCAAGTCGGTCAAATCACAGTCGGCCCGTCTGCGTTAACACCACGGCATCTCGGTGTGGCGGCGTTTGTGGTTTTCTCTGTGTGATGATCTGTGTCATGGTGCATCCCCTTAAATCAGCATCTGCTCAGCCTTGAGTTTCTGCGCCCCGGTCCACTTGTCTGGCACTGCAGATTACATGCATATGAGTGCATGCGCCAATTTGTGTCTGTGTGAGTGTGTGTGTGAATTTGGGATTAAGCACAGGCGTTTGTCTCTGTGTTTCCAAAAGGGACGGTCCTCCAGTCCTCAGCGCGGTCACCGAGAGCTCGGCTGCGCGCTGTCCTCGCGACCCCATGGATTCCCAACTCCTGCTCAATTGGATGAAGCGCTATTGCCCTTGTTTTAGCGCGCTCAGGGTATGTTTCCGACCACATGTTACACTACTGGGGCTAAAGATTACATTTGGGGATAGGACTACGTCCGTCTCCTGGCCCCGATGCAGTTTTATAAGTTATGCTCATGTGTATGCATATCACGAGCTTCTGCTATTTGCTACGTTATGAGGTTAATGGTATGCATAAGTTCCAAGAGCAATTCATTATCTCAAACCGTTGCTGTAGTCCATTATTATAATGCAGTATTTTAGTGTATTTTATAGTCAGCCATTCTGTTGTCAAGCCAAAGCACTTGTTATTCAGGTTGACCTATATTTAGCTTTGCAGAAAAGTGCTTGCAGTTAATAAATACAAAGCTAGATATTCAGGATGTATAAGCAGGTCTTGCAGAACGAATGTGCAGAAATCCTTATGAAATGATGGTGACGTTTGCCCTCCCCCGTGGTGCTTCTGCATCTTCTGGCTGTCTGCGTGTGGCTGTCCGCCTTCCGTCAGAGCCTGGACTGGAATAAAAGTGATGAAAGGCTGCTGCAGGCCGTGGAACAGAATGACCCCGACAAGGTTGCCGCCCTGCTGGTGAAGAAGGGGCTCTGCCCCTCCAAGCTAGATCCCGATGGAAAATCTGCGTGAGCCAGTGAATTGATCATATTTTCTTAGTGGACTTTTCTAACACCCATTACACTTTTAAACCTTGGATAAGTTTTCAGTCTTTGCAAATAGATAGATAGACCCATAATGCATGGATTATTATTATAATAAATAATAATAGCAATAATAATAATAATAACATACACAACAATAATAATGCCTTTATTCTTCTTCTTCTTCTTATTATTATTATTATTATTATTATTATTATTATTATTATTATTATTATTATTATTATTATTATATAAATAGTAACCTAGTTAAATGATGCTTGGATTAGGTGGTCGCATGGTGAGGGGCGGCACTGTATCCTTACGCTTTAAAGGTCATGAATTCCCAGCCCTGGTTCTGTCGTGTGGATTTTGCATGTTCTCCCTTTATTTCACGCAGACTAAGTCAATCGGTGTCTCTCAATTGCCCGAAAATGTGTGAGTATGTGCCCAGTGCCCAGTGCCAGACTGGCATCCCCTGCCCTGTGTCTCTTCAATGGGCTCCAGGCTCACAGTGAACATGTCCTAGATAAGTGCTTGTGGAAATTGGGTGGAATATACTACCAGTCAAAGGTTTTATGCGCACACTGAGATTTTCTACATTTGCATGTTACTCATTTTACAGTTGCTAAAAATACACTCAGTATTCTTCACTAACAAATACATTTACAGTATATTCACCCTTTGAGTCCCTTTATTAGCAAGAAAATGTCATGTCTTTGCTTCATCAAAGTAACCTCCTCTAGCAATTGTAACAGCAAAGAAAATTTGAGGCATTCCTTCTACAGGGGACATTAAACACTGCTTCTTTTCATGGGATCAAACAGGTAACTAGTGTATTTAAAGTTAAATGACAGCCTAGAATCTGACTATGCACTGTCACATGCTCTTTCCATGTTATAAAGGAAACTTGTTTTATTTGATAAATTTATAATACTCAGTGTACTACTCCCAAAGTTCAGTATAATACTCCCAATACTCCAGCATTTATTTGTTAGCCATTCTTCAGACATTGAGTGACAGTTCCAGGAACTCTCCTCTCCAGGTTCCACATCAGTGCATCGAAGGGACGTATGGACTGTCTGGATGTCTTCCTGTCTCATGGCGTGGATGTCACCAGCCCGGATGGGAGCGGTAACGCATCTCCACGTCTCACAGACATGGGACCCAGCAGGATGTCTCTGACACATCATGTCAGCAAACAGGAGAAGCTTTGAGCTGAGCTGTTGACTGACAGGAAGTGATTCGGGAGAGGATTGTTCTGATCTGATTTATACATTACAGTCTTTCACACCAGTGTTGTAGTACTCAAGACACAATTACCATGACTCAGACTTAGACTGAGAGTCAACACACCTGTGACTCTGACTTGGACTTTGACTCGGACTCAATCAGTCAAAGCACAATAAAAACCATGTTGTTCTATGCTAATTTAGCACTAAGCATCAATGACACTATGCTGGTGTGTCAGTTGAACAACACCGGAATGATAATGAACTGTGTGTGGTATTTATCTATTTACATTGTATTTATTTATTTAGTAGAAGCTTTTGTCCAAAGTGACAACCAAGTGAGAATTTGGGAGTCAGCTAGTGTCTTTGGAGCAGCTGAGATTAAAGGTCTTGCTCAAGGGCTCAACATTGATATCACTCTGCCCTCCATGGGATTTGAACCGGTGACCTTCCGATCACGGGCACAAAATCCTAATCCATAGATCAGACCCTACCCAATCTGACCCAGTGTTCTCTCCTCTTGAATTTCATTTGGATCTAACCCCTAAAAATGCAGTCAAACTTCTGTAAAGGCTTTGCCATACTTTTATCTAAAAGAGTAATTGAAAGGTTACCCAATTCGTAGAGCAGTATTTTTTCTTTTCCCCAACAGATATAAAGAGTACCAGGCTCTGGGGATGAGTGCAACACTGAGTGATCAGATGGTCCTCAGCACCTTCTCACAAGTTACTCACAAGTTACCAAATATGTCCACCAACATCCACAGCAAGCATAGAATTTGTAATTGTTCATGAGAGCCATAGTCTTTTTTAAGCACGTATGGCAATGCTAGTATAGATATAGATAGTATAGAAGAAATAGTCTTTTTTGGTTTACATGTGTTTGAATTCTGTTATTGTCTATTTTTGAAAATCTTTGGGGTCTTTTCAGTTTCATATTTGGAGTCAAACTTGCTCACTGATGAGTTGAATTTGGACTGAGACCTGAGTACTGGTCACTCTGACTTTAACTAAGACTCAGCCACTGGTTGACTGATACTTGATTTGTATTCGAGGTTGAATACATCACTGCTTCTCGTACTCTTTCTTGTTTGCAGTTACATATACAGATAGTCACACACATATACTGTACATATATATATCACCTCATTTATAAACTGGATTATAAATTTTTCACTGAAACAATTACGGATGCAAACCTTTTCTCAGGTGTATATTAGTGAGGCCTCCTTGGTAATGAGTCTAGTTATTTACCCAGTGAATTATCAGCTGAGTACTGCCTTTGTTTCTCCCCAAGGACTGAGTGCTCTGCACCTCGCAGCTAAAAACGGACACGCGGCATGTGTGAGCAGACTGCTGCGGGTGAGCTCCCAGCGTAGCGGCGATGTTCAGGCAGGGGGGCTGACTACAAACACTGCATCTGCACTGAATAGTGGTGTTGGGCACAAACCACCAGCGCCTGAATGAACACATTGTGATCAGGCAGTTTCCTCTTTGCTGTGGTATGCCATGGAGCAGAGTTACCCAGTGTGGTTCTCAGGGACCTGCAGTCCACATTTACTGGGATGGAGCAAAAACAGGGACCGTCTGTGGGTCCCCAAGGACTGGGTTGGGAAACAGCCATAGAGTGTATGTTATGTACGCTAGTGACGGTGCTGTCTCGCAGGAGGGGATCCCGGTGGATCTAATCGACGGCTTCGGCAGGACAGCCCTTCATCATGCAGGTAGGTCCTAAAGAACCCAGTTTCTGTAAATTCAGGCCCATCTTCACATGTGGCTCAGCTTTCCTCAAGCAAAAGCCCCATAAACTCTTAACTTCCTGTTTCCTTCTTTCCCCGTCGTGCCCTGCGGCTGATACAGTGGTTCACGGATACTTTGCTTGTGTAGAGATGCTGGGGAATTTCAAGGCGTGTGTAAATGCTCAAGATGCGGTGGGTCATTATTTCTGAAGCCGTAAGAGAGTCTTTTGATTGCACTTTGAGTGCCATACTAATTTAGGATTAACCTTTGTGTGCATTCTAAGCAATTGCATTTCTACTTATGTATTGTAGACAAGACTTGCAGTCATTGCCATCTGGCATGTATGTTGCTGTGAGTTGGAGTGTCATATGGACAAGCATCAAACAGAAAGGATTGTGGGAGATGTGGTAAAGCCCAGTCTCATTGCTCCCTCAGGATGGGGTGACACCACTACTCCTAGCAGCCCAAATGGGGCGCCCAGAGCTGTGTGTCTTCTTGTTAGACCAAGGCGCTAATGTCAACCAGCCAGACAGCCAGGGGAGGTGAGGGCGCTTTCCAGCACTCTGAATTAAAAAGAATCATCTTAAAAGTCCAGTTACAATTTATATACACACACAGAGGCTTATTATGGAGGCCCAATACAATGAAAAAAACGCAATGTTTGCCTTTAAAAAGCTTATGCTCTGAGTAATGCCAAGGTGGACCAATGATGACGCAGTCTAATCATGCATACGCTCTTCCAGATCAGCCCTGATGCTGGCGTATAAGAATGGCAATTTGGAGACAATTGATGCATTGCTGAGGGGTGGAGCCAACCCTCAGTCAGCCAATGAGGCACAGTGTTTGAGTCAATGGCTCCAGCCCACAGTGCAAGGTATTGTCAGTGAGATCATCTAGTTCATATCAGAACAGTGATTCAATCATTTCTAATGGGTGGTTGATATCAATTGATAGAAAACACATGGTTCCTGTTGTACATCTCAATGCAGCTGCGGCTTAAAAGATCTGTTGTCTGTATTCCATCTCTTCCCTCCCACTTATACATGAAGCACCGGAAGGCACCGGTGAGGAGGTAACTGTGTGTATGCTGTTTACATACTCCCAGATGACATGACATTGCACTGCGATGCAAGAAACCACGGCTGCTAGCATGAATGTGCTGCTTATATCCAATCACTGCTACGTTTCACTTCTATATAATAGCAAGCCCATCAGTTAATGTGAGAACACAGTTGCACTGATTTACCTCCTGGGAAGTTAAGATGCACCTGTCCTCTCTTTGAGCATGAATTTAAGTAAGTTGCATAATATTTACTGTAAGAAAATTTTCTCCATCCACACTTCAAAATATGCATTTCAGTATGTGGAGAAGAGTACAAGATGAGGTCCACTGTGCAGCTGGTATATTCTGTGGGGCATTTAGGCAATGCTGCGATATTCTGTGGGTGGCATGGTGGTGCAGTGGTTAGCACTATTGCCCCACCTCTTTGGGACCTGGGTTCAAGTCTCCACCATGGCCCCATGTGTATGGAGCTTGCATGTTCTCTTCTGCTGAGTGGAGTTACCAAATTCTCCATAGGAGTGCATGTGTGAGTGAGCCCTGTAATGGGTTGTCCTCTGCCTAGTGCCCGTAGGCTCTGAATTCCCTGAATAGGATAAGCTGTTTCAGAAACTGGATGGATGTTGTGCTCTGTTGCTGGATCAGGTAGTGACACTGAGTTGTTGTGTATGAGATGGAAGATATTTTCAGGCTGAAACCAGGGAGAGCTCATCTACTGCAGAAGCTTGAGGTTCTGGAGCGGCAGCGCCACAGTGCCCACAGTGTCCTGGAGGAGGTATTGCATGTAGATTCACACAACACTAGGGTGAGCAGATAATCCATTTCAGCTCATTTTGAGCTACTTCAGGTTTTACAAGCTACTTTAAAAGTAAAAGGCTCTTGTACTTGGCTAAAAGTTTAGCTCTTCTGCTTTGTTTCCTTGACTGAAAGACTCATCCAGCTGTTTCACATTAACATTAGTGAGCCATGCATGATTAAAGGAGACTGACCAATCAGCACGCAGCAAGAATCTGGTGTTTAAGTGAAATCCAGGTCTGTTTAATTGAAATGGTAGATCACAAATCCTGTCCTAGGTCAAAGTGTCCTCCCTGACATGGAATATCTGGTCACCCTACACAACAGGTCACCTTTTTAGGTGTCTAAGAACTGTAGACTTCCTTTGGGTGTAACAGTTGACTGAACTTAGTTTTAAGAGCTAACTGCCCTTAATATTCATGAGATCCCTCATGATTGTTACTCCCACAAACACACGTATGTCAGTGTAGATGCTTATATTCATGGGCCCTAACCACCCCAACACCCCCCCCCCCAGCTGTGTGTGCTGCAGGAACAGTTGGAGAAGGTGGAAGCAGAGAGGGTCAGGCTCCAGGTGGCCATCCAGAACCTGCTGGAGACCCCCCAACTGGAGACAGAGAATTTTGGTGTGTCAATCACCCAGCGGGGCTTTGGGTCTGTGAAGCCCTGGTCTTTATGCATGGATCGGATCGCAAAATTCCTCCATACAGAGTGAAATTTCAGATTCGAATGAGAAATGCATGCCTGGGATTATGCAAAAATGACTGGAAAGCACGAGTTTGAAAGACATCTCTTTTGTTTATTTGTAGTGTATTTTCTGCATTATGGTTTGCCAGCTGGCTGTTGGGTCTGTAAGGTGCTCATGCGAATCTCTTCTAGGGGCTGAGAAGCCTCTCTCCCCAAAGTCACGGGACTCGGAGCCGGAGTTTGTCTCTGCCCGGGAAGACTACATGTCCCAGGGTGACTGTGACTCGCTCCGTACCCCCCTCAGTCAGGGGAACCTGCATGCCTGGTGGACTCTGCAGGGGCAGGTGGAAGACCGGATTCTAACACCACAGGTACCACAATTGATCATATTATTTATTATATTTCACCGCTATATCTGGTTGTGTTTCTCGATATTTGTCTTAAGAAGTGAACTTTGCTGTGGCAAAAGCTTTTCCCCGCACACATAACTGTTTGATTCTGGTACAGCGCTTGTTTTTCACCTGTTCTCAAGCAGACATTGATGCACACATGCAAGCAGACACTGGCAACAGACTAAATCAGTAAAATTAACTATGACGAGGGAGCTTTTACTCTGTGGTCTGTCCGTTCATGTCCTGAAGAGGATGGAGATGTCGGAATCGGACAGTGTGGACATGCAGAGCTTATACTCACTCCTGGTCCCTATTGATCAGTTTGACGCTCTCACAAATGACAGTGAAGACCAACAGAAGACCATCTGTGAGTCCCAGGCTTCTGCTGCAGCCTCCAGCTTGGCAAAAGAAGACAGGTAACACACATTATATCAGTTCTCTATGCACTTTCATGCCACCACTGCAAAATATTTAAATAGCAGTAACTAATTGGGTCTAAAACACTTAGACAGCATAATGCATAATTATTGAGACAAATACCAACTATAATCAAATATAAAATATGTAGTCAATTTAGGGGAGTTTCTAGCTATTGAAAAGATCCAGGGCTAATTCAAGTTTACCTGGGGCTTGACTTTTTTGTTTTTGAAGGAAGATTGGCATCGGGGTTAAAATACTCGGGGCTAGGCTTAAAATACTCAGGACTATAGCCCCGAGTGATCTGACCTAAAGATGCACATGGGTTTAACCCATTCAGCTGTAAAATTGGATAGGGAGTAAATCAAAACATTCATAATGAATACCTTGTTGCAAAAAAGAGGTCCTGTATCAATCGACTTTTCCTTAAGAGATTGCTTAAGAGGTTTTTTTTCTATTCCTGTCCCTGTTTAGGTGTGTTGGCCCTATGGGGCCGAATGATAGTGTGGAGGAGCTGGAGGACATGGGGGAGCTGAGGCAGAGGTTACAGGGCCTGGAGAAAGAGCTGGCTCAGGCCTTGATGGAACTGAATGAGTTAAGAAGTCAGGTGCCAGGTGGACTTATGTGTGTCAGTGAAAACCAGAAGGTAGAGCAGTGTGGAGAAGATAGGGTGCCTGCTGAACATGTAGATTGGAATGGAGATGATGGGAGAGATGGTGGCGAGGAGAGGGAGGAGGCTGAGGTGGAACTAAAGCCAGAGGTAAGACTGGATGAAAAGTATGAGGAGCCAGAGGTGCAGTCGGACAAGCTGAAGGAGCAGCACAATGTGCAGCTAGAAGAAAAAGAGGAGCTAGAGAGTGATCTGAACAAGAAAAAGGAGGGATTACGCATGGAGTTACACAAGAAGGAGAGAGAGCCAGAAAGTGAGCAGAGCAGGAATGAGGAGTCAGAAGTTCGGCCAGAAAAGAAAGATGAGGAATCAGAGGTGCAACTTAACAAGAAAGAGGAGGAGTTAAAGGTGCATTTGGGCAATAAAGAGGAGGAGCCAGAGGTGAAGTTAGACAAGAAAGAGGAAGCGTCAAAGGCTCAGCTGGACATGAAAGGGGAGGAGCTAGAATTCGAGAAAGAGGAGGAGCCAGAGGTGCAGCTAGCCAAGAAAGAGGAACAGTTAAATGTGGAGCTGATCAAGCGAGAGGAGGAGTCAGGGGTACAGCTGGAAAAGAAAGAGGAGAAGTCAAAGGTACATCTAGACAAGAAAGAGGACCCAGAAATGAAACTGGACAAAAAAGAAGAGGAGCCAAAGGTGGATCTGGACAAGAAAGAGGAGGAGTCAAGGATACATTTGGGAAAGAAAGAGGAGGAGTCTGTACATCTGGGCAAGAAAGAGGAGGAACCAGATGTGAAGCTGGACAAGAAAGAAGAGGAGTCAAAGGTACATTTGGGAAAGAAAGAGGAGGAATCAGAGATGAAGCTGGACAAGAAAGAGGAGGAGCCAAAGGTACATCTGGAAAAGAAAGAGGAGGAATCAGAGATGAAGTTGGACAAAAAAGAGGAGGAGCCAAAGGTGGATCTGGACAAGAAAGAGGAGGAATCAGAGATGAAGCTGGACAAAAAAGAGGAGGAGGCAAAGGTGGATCTGGACAAGAAAGAGGAGGAATCAGAGATGAAGCTAGACAAAAAGGAGGAGGAGGCAAAGGTGGATCTGGACAAGAAAGAGGAGGAATCAGAGATGAAGCTAGACAAAAAAGAGGAGGAGGCAAAGGTAGATCTGGACAAGAAAGAGGAGGAGTCAAAGGTACATCTGGACAAGAAACAGGAGGAGCTAGAGATGAAGTTGGACAAGAAAGAGGAGGAGTCAAAGGTGGATCTGGACAAGAAAGAGGAGGAATCAGAGATGAAGCTAGACAAAAAAGAGGAGGAGGCAAAGGTGGATCTGGACAAGAAAGAGGAGGAATCAAAGGTACATCTGGACAAGAAACAGGAGGAGCTAGAGATGAAGTTGGACAAGAAAGAGGAGGAGTCAAAGGTGGATCTGGACACGAAAGAGGAGGAACCAGAGATGAAGCTGGACAAGAAAGAGGGGGAGTCAAAGGTGGATCTGGACAAGAAAGCAGAGGCGTCAGGGGTAAAGCTGGACAAGAAAGAGGGAGACAGAGGTGAAGTTGAACACGAAACTGAGGTGCAATTAGGCAAGAAAGAGGAGGATACAGAGGCTATACTGGTTAAGAAAGGGGTAGACAGAGAGGCTCTGAAGAAGATGGGAGGAGAAACTGAAGGGGATGCTGTAGCCGGCAGCCAGCAGGAAGAGGAGCAGCAGGGTGTGGTGCAGGTAGAGTTAGATATGCTGAGGCTCACCTTTAGTCTACAGCTGGAGCAGGTTGCCCAGGAACGGGCTGAGACAGCCAATCAGCTCAGTGAGGCTCTTTTGGAGCTAAAGAGGCTACAGTGTCTGCCTGCTGGAGACAAGGAAGGTAAGCAGGAGGATGGGGAGGAGCATCGTGTTCCTCTGTTCACATCAGCTGCCTTTTTTCATTCATGTTCATATCTGTCTTTGAGTCTTTACAGAAAATCAGTGGACTGTTATAAAATGAAGACGACAGCACTGTAGCCAACAGGCAATGCAGTTGTTCATGGCACAGATTAATGACCTGAAGTATACAGTTTCAACTATATTACTGTGTCACACCTCACTGATGTTGATTTTCGGGCTGAGTTATTGCTCATTTTGGATGGACATATTTCTGGTCGGTCTAAAACTAATCATGTGTTTGTTCCGTCCAATCAGATTGCTGCACCCAGACTTCATTGGGTTGGGCTGATATTACAGTGACGGAGGAATTAATCATGCAACAGGAGGTGAATAATTGCTTATGCAGACAGCAAGATGTCCCGCATACCTGCCAGCACCAGGAGGCGCTGTCTAAATTTACCGATGAACTCGCCAAAGTAGCCTGTGAGCTCCAAGTGGAGAGGGCCCTTCGCAAGGATGCTGACCAAGAAAGATCCAGGTTACAGGCTGAACTGCAAGCCATCCAGCAAGATATGATACCAAAAGAAGAGCACGAGAAAGTCAAGGTACAAGAGCTGTCTGTCACAGATTTTAAAATTTCCTTTTCATCTTCTTCCTGTATTGATGAGTTTTCTTGGTTCCTGTAGTTGGCCCTGCAGCGTTCCCTAGAGGCAAATGAGAGCAGTTTACCAGAGGCGCAACAGGCCCAGAAAAAGGCCTGGGAGGAGCACGAGGTGCTGTGTAACATGCTGCGGGGCCAGATCAGCAGCCTTACCACTCGGCTGAACAATCTCTCACGCAAGCACCAGAACACCTGCAGCCAGGTGAGTGTGCATGCATATGCATGCATGCATGCATGCGACTGCATGCAGGCATATCTATGTCAGTGCGTGTATGACGGGATGTCAGCAGGCCCGTGTTTTATCTGCACATGTGATGTGAAGGTTGTGTTACGTGTCGGGATTATATCGTCTGCCTTGAAATCCTCATCTCAGGTGCTGAGGGTGCAGAGGGAGGCCCTGTTCAGCAAGGCTGCGCGGCAGGCAGCTGAGGCCCAGCTGTGCATTTCAAGGCAGCACCTGGCATACCTGAGAACCCAGTCTGACCACCTGGGTGCAGCCAAGGAGGGCGGCGGGGTGAGAGAGCACCCCTATTGGGGATAGGGGCATTCCTGATGTTTACCCTTGAATTAGCCTGTACAACTCAGACAGCGAGTTAGGGGTTAGGGATCCGTACCCAGATGGTTGTGTATATTTATGTAATATTCAGTCATTCATTCATTCAAGTGAATAGACATACTATACAAGGGCATAGATAAAACTTCATTGTATTTTTTTTGTTCTCATTCTTTGTAAAAATGTCTGTTATACGATTCTATGAACTTTCACGACTAGTAATGAACAGAACCGTAACAGTGCAACAAATTTAGATGGTGCTGGAAATACCTGACGGCATATTTAATGGAAGAGAGTGAAGGTGAGGAAAGGTGATGCTCTGACCCTCTTCCTTTTGCAGCTGCCAGACCTCTCCCCGGAGATCCTCTACGGGAGTCTTCCTCTGACACTCGTCCTTCCCTCGTCACCTTGCTCCGACCAGCAGGTGGCACCAAAGAGCAGAGTAGCCACTTTGAAACGGCAGCTCCAGGTAAGGTCAGAGTGCTTTCTGGGTGTCAGAACCACCAGCAGGTAAAGAGCCTTTGGGAGACGTAGACCTTGGATATGCATTGCGTGCCGTAGTGGGTTCTACGTACTTCACTGTTCTCTGTCACAGCTGTGTTCCCCTTTGCGTGTAGGACTGGGAGGAGAAGCATCGCGCAGTGGTGTCCGTGTATCGTGCACACCTTCTGGCAGCTGTTCAGGTGAGCGAGGGGGTGCAGAGATGCTCGGGGTGAGAGGAGAACACCTTGAGTCCATGGCACAGGGGTCAACAGTTGTCTTGCATGTACAGCTACCAGATGGGTATGAGCTGAAATCCTGAAATCGGCGGTGAGCAGTGACAGGGGGAGGTGTTTGACATTGTGGGGGGGCTGGATTTACATCAGCTGTGGTGGGGGGGAGGGGGGGGGGCGTGCTTGTTATATTGTGACAGTGCAATAGGCACACATGCATAGTCACACGATCAAAGGATGCAATGCAAACGGAAGAAATGTTTCATTATTAAAATGATTTTTCATTAAGGAAGATTTTATCATTTAAAATAAGACTAAGACTCACAACTAAACAGCCAAAAAATAACTCATATGATTACAGGAGTCTGTCTGATCCAGGACTGTCTTTGTTAGGTATATGTTTCATCCTCGTGCAAATTACTCAGTAATGCGCAGTTTCATAATAAAAGATAAGGAACACATAGCCTTTATTGGGAACGAGAGGGGTCTGCTGATATTGGGGGGGGTGTGTCCCCCCGTCTTCCCTGTTTGTGCTATGATTTGCAGTTGACCACAGCACAGACAAGCACATTTGGTGTTTGAATTGCGTCAGAGGTCTTGGGGGGGGGGGGGGGTCTGATGGGCAATCTGACAATGATGTGAAAGTGCAACAAGCTCTCATACATGTAAGACAGGGGCCTCCAATCGCATATGAAGTGTGAACTGTTAACTGTTCTAAAAGAATTGACCACACTGAATCCCCCCCCCACTTTCCGGTAGCTTATTTTCTCACTTATGGGGGGGGGGGGGGGTGCTGCTTCTCCTGTCGGGCTGGTGAATTGGCATGCGCTTGCTTACCCTCAGGGCCGCATGGACGAAGAGGTGCAGGCCCTGCTACTGCAGATCCTGAGGATGACCCAGACTGAACCAGGCCACTGAGAAGATGCAGAGTGCCACCCCAGGCACCCACCTATCCAGGATGTTTGCTGGACTTCTGTACTGGGAATCTGTATTGCGTATCATACCACTACCTTTCTGCTCCACATGTGGACTGGTCCAGGCCGGGAATCACTTAGCTCTGTAGTTGTCGCGTTAGGCTGTGGAAATGACATAACGAACTAGACGCTGAATTACAATTTAGACCAGGAATAGGGGCGGAGTCAGACCAAGACTTCTGCCAACATTCTGTCATTTTATGTCCAGATAACACTTAATACTTTCACTTCTGTCTACTGGGATCAATTGGTTCCTTCAATAAACGAGAAGTGATTCTGGCTGTTCTCAATTGCTGTTCTTATTTGTGTGAATGTGTGGTGAAAAATACGGTCTGCTGCTGATTAGCACAAAAAACAGTTATGCAATGCTGGTTCCCCCCACAAAAACCCCCCATACCTCCCCCAGTATCAGAGTTACTGCTGGAAATCACAGAGGACAGAGACAGACAATCTGAACGCTTTGGTAAGACTGCCTGCCTCTATCTCATTCTCTTATTGTCAATGTTGGTGCAACTTAACATGTATTCAGTATAAATATTATTACTTGCATTCTGTATGCGAGCCAGAATACACAAATATGGATTGTGTGTGTATTTGTGTTTTTGATCTTTAATGGGCTACATGGGACATGGAATTAACACTAAAAAACACTGTGTGTACATACCTGTAACATATCTTTATATTTTGTGGTTATTGGCTTGTGACCATGAGGAATCAGAGGTGCACCCATATTCTCTTAACACGGATCCTGTATATTTTAATTCGCTAGGGAAGTTGGAAATTTGTTTCAAGTTTATCTTCTTGTTAATGATTTTCATGCAGTCGTGTGAACTTCTTGTGCCCTTTCCTGTGCTGGCATCGTGCCACGTGCGGTCAGCGCTGTATGATGTGCCGTGCTGGCAGGTTGATGAGGGGCTGGATCGTTACACTGCTCCTCCATGCATCAGCCTGTGCTGACGCCCCCCACCCCCCGAAGGATGACCTCCCTGTGACAGGTGACACCCCCTTTCTCTTCAGTTTCATCGCCCTTGTCAGAGAAATACACGCCACGTGTTTTAACACCATCTTTAACTCTGTGATAGAGCTCTACGTTGGTGTAGGCTCTACGTTCTCCACTGCCTGCGGGGGCGTGGATGATGCCCCGGGGGAGGTCGGGGTGGAGTGGATGTATAATGGGACAGTGCTGAACCCGGGAGGATTCCTGACTCTGCGGAACGTCAGTCTAGAGAGCAGAGGCATTTACGCCTGCCACGCCGCCAACGGCACCGTTCTACAGAAGCTGCACCTGCAACCAGGCTGTGAGTTTCTTCACAATTCTTGTCTACTTATAACTACGTATGACTCGAGAAGAACAATGTGTGGTTTAAATCACCATGGTGATTTCCTGAATTAGTCTGTTGCATGCATGTGTGTTGTTTTGCCTCTCTGTTCTGGCAATTGACTATGTGTTCCATGCAGACCCACCCTCAACTCCTGAAGTTCGCTGTTGGTCTCCTAATTATCCTCGTAGTGTCATATGTTCCTGGGATGAACAACCGGAGCCAAGGCTGCCAACAAGCTACATCACCACCTACAGGTAGGAGATTGCCACCTGGTCCTGGAACATCTCTGTGATCTGTTATTGGCATTATATTTCGTGCCAATCTGAATGGAAATGTAAAATGTTGAGTCAACACGCTACTTCCTTGGATAGTGGGTGCTGATGTCACTTCCTCCCTCGCCTTCCAGCTTGCAAAACTCCAGAGAAGTGCTGCCATGCCACAGTGTCCCAGATGCTAATCGCCGCTGTGTGATGCGGGGGATGAAGCTCTTCAGTATTGACCACTACATATTCAATGTCACAGCTGTAAACCCATTGGGCTCATCTACCCGCCTTCTGCTCTTCACCCTGGAGGATATTGGTAGTGCACATCCCCATCCAAGCACTGCTCCAGCCAGACCCCGATTCCTCACCGTCTTGGGGGGGGGGGGGCAGCCACTGAAAATCTAAATATAAAGTCTGAAGTCATAGTACATCAGTAGCTCTGTGTGGGAAGTTATATGCCGTTGACCATTTCTGGTGACACACAAGCCTCAGAATTGTCCTCTTCTCCACAGTAAAACCAGACCCCCCAGTTAACGTGACGGTTGTACCAGGCCTCACTAAGCAGCTGATCGTAGAGTGGGACCCACCTCCTACCTGGACTAATCTCCCATACTTTCCCCTCAAATACAAAGTGAGGTTCTACAGGAACAGCAAGGCCTCTGCACGCATTGTAAGTGCCCCACCTCTTGACCCTTCTTGTGAAGGCTGACTTGTCTCAGTAGTTTATATGTCAGCTAGGACTAAAATTAGCACATGTGCCGATCTTCTGGGACCACGGTCCGTAGCCGCTGGGATAAAACGTTCAAAAAAAGTTACAAATCTGAGATAATTTAACCCACTCTATCAGCTTATGTTCTTGGCTGCTTAGAATTTAAAAACATGAACAATTATCAGTTCTCCATGAAGTGTGTGTCTGTTGAGTTAGTCAACACTTGGTTACCCTAGCAACTTGTTTGGCAACAAATGCAAGAAGAGTTTTTATGTGAACCCTGCAGGTTGTCTCAGGAATTTGTCAGTGTCACACCCAATGCCTCTCCCCGCAGCTCGGTCCATATGAGTCTTTAAAGATGACTCTGAAGGGGCTTTTACCGGGGAGCACGTACCACGTCCAGATCTCTGCCCAGGAACTGCTGGACGTGGGCCAGAGCAGCGACTGGACCACGCCTATAACAGCCACAGTAGCTTGACTCTGGCAGAAAAGGCAGCCCCCCTTCCATGCAAGTCTCACATCCTCAGAGCTGCTTCCTGCAAGTACTGTGGCATCCAAAACTGTGTGATTACCTCCCTCAGTTGCCTAAACATCCACATACTTTTTACCTACATATCTTGACATATACTCCTTATCCTTCAAGACCTCAGATACAATTCATCACGAAATTACAAAAATGAGCAGACCCACGTGACAAACCTATGGCACCGGCACCTTTGAGACACAGTGTAATGAAGGTTCTGAAATATACATCAAACCAGCTGAATAAATTATTACAGTGAATCCTCCACAATGCATTCTGGGCTCTACTCTTAAATGATCTCATTCTGTAGGACTCAAAGTAACCAGATGGAAAAACATATGCACCACCGCTTATGTCATGCCAGAACCAGGAAATGCCAATAACAATGAATTAAAAAGGTATTTTGGTATGTATACTAATCATTTTAGCACTGGTACATAATTTCTTAATTAGGGAACTTATTTGGTAACTTTCTAATATTGTCAATATGTAACATAGGATACCAAATTAAACATGCTCTCAAAAACATACGGTTAGAAAAATCATTCATAAACATAAAACACAGAATAATAAGTCAAGATTAGATGAGAAGATCTAATTTTACTTCAAAAGTAAAATTATACATTAAATTCCAATTGTGGTACAAAACATAAATCAGCAATAAAAATCATTACATAATACGGTAATGGTTACATTTTAGGTTTAAATTTTATCTGGCTGCTGGTGTATATTTTGGGATATCTCACTTTGCACCCCAGTTCATTTAGACGTCCATGAAGTGATATGCGCAAATAATGAGATTCCATTTCTAAGTGCCAACCTTGATCGCCCTTAGCAGCAGACTGCGGCATGTGTCAGTTTATTGTGACACCGGGGTTCACATAGGTCTGTATTACAACATGAGCAACTGCGCAAAAGAATGTCTAATAGCGCAAAGTGGTTGTATCAGTGTATTATAATTCTTGTTTAAAATAACATGTTTAAAATAACATTAATTAATGCCGGTTGTGGTTTTTGTAGTTTCATTTATCTTCAGCTCGTTACAATTCAAGCTGTGACTGCCACAGTCTAACGCCAGTATCAAGATAAACTGCAAATATGTTTTCTCCATACGTACTACAAAAATAGCAACAAGGTTTAGGTTTCCTAGAAACTTAGAGGTCCATCCTTCCATACATTTACTACCAAAGTCCAAACGCTGGATTTTCCATTTCAAATTAGAGACCTAACTGAAGTGGGCCGAAATGTTATACATGAATGTCCGACAAGCAACATTATAGGAAACGTTCCTTTTACATATGACATTACAAATTACGTCTACATCAGGCAATTACAAAGCGTTAAAAGAATGTCCAGTTACGTCACGTACAGAGGGGCGTGTCTACGGGAAGCCGTTTGCTGTTTTTCCCCGCGCGTCTCCGCCAATCAGAGGATGCGCGGTTCGTTTGAGTTTAAAATCTTGACTGCGGCGATCGTCAGTAGTCGCGAGACGGTAAAACTTAACGGTGAGAGTCGCTCTAAGCAGGGAATAAACAGCGTATTTCTCTCTATAACTTCGACTAACGTGAAATAAGACGAAGATGTCGAAAAAGCAGATTTACTACTCTGATAAATACACAGACGAAGAGTTTGAGTACAGGTAAGCTAACGAGCTAACGTTAACTACCGCGACTGATGAAAGTCATTGCTGCCGTTTTTTCCCCACGTGAGTTTCGTTGTGCTTTGACTTAGGCCGTTAATTAAACACATACGGTTTGTTGTAACCGGTTGTTTAGCCGCCTTAAACGATCTTTGTGTGATTAGCGGGAGAAAAAGATCATGGGGAAATGGAGGAATTCGGTCCGATGAAATAGCGCTGCTCAAGATGGCTTAAAAAGTTGCGACGCTTCCCCTAAAGCGGAATTCTTACCCGTACTAGAGAGATGCATTCTTGTTAAAGATTTATTTACGTAGCAGTTTGACGTTAACAGACGTATTGGTCTATATACTGCACAGGGATTGACGTAGCTGGTACGAGCAGCGCAAAAACCGAATAATTTTATGTGTATTTGCGTATTTATTTTATGTACACATGCGTTGTTGTGACAAATGACCGTGATCGTGTACTTGAATACCATTTAGGTCAATCCCTGTCTTTATACAACGTCATTCTCGTGGTCAGACTTTTTAAAGGTTCTATATTTTGTAGAATGGTTTGCTGGGAAAGGCAGCTGGCACTATTGCTCAGGAGCATCACGGGCATGTGTAACGCGAATCCCCATTGCTTGTCAACATAACAGGCACGTGATGCTCCCCAAGCAGCTGTCCAAGCTGGTCCCCACATCCCATCTGATGTCTGAGGAGGAGTGGCGAGGCCTTGGAGTGCAGCAGAGCCAAGGCTGGATTCATTACATGGTCCATAAGCCAGGTGAGGAGCACTCTAAACAGTAACCAGCGCATTAACTACACATTAACATGCCCTGCATGTAAGATACCTCTTAACTGAGTGGTATGTACTTTTACGTAGTCTGTTTTCTCCTGGATAAACTAAATGTCTTGATTTAAAAAAGAAAATGTATGTTTTTCAGAGCCACACATACTGCTTTTCCGAAGGCCTCTTCCAAAAGACTGAAAAAAATGGGACTTCCAGAGAGACACCAACTAGATGCAACTGCATATATGTAACAGATTGCAATTTAAAGTTACTGCTGAGTTGTTTCTGTTCATATTATATTTATATTTTGTGCCGTGGGCCTTTTTTTGGTTTCATGTTGAGTGAAAAGGGCCACATAAGATTCCCCAGGCTGTGTTTTTGTAGGCCAATACATTCCCAGCTTCTGGAAAGGATTCTGTTAGTCTGGCAGGCTCGATTTACAACAGATGTGCCCAAAAATGTGGATGGAGGTGAGCCACAGAATGGTTAGGTAACCTTTTTTTCCTTTTATAAAACACATTAACTTAAAGACGTGGTCCCGAATGGTATTCAGTGTAATATTAATGGGAGACATTATGGGTCAGACGATCTTACTAAAAAGGATGGACAGAAGTCTTGTTTTCTAAAGCCCCTTGACTGTGTCTTTGGTTTTTCTTTACACTCTATTTAATTTTGAATGTTGTTAAACATTGTGTTTAGACAGTACATAAATCTTTTTAAATGTACTATTTAAGTTCAGATATATGGCAACTATAAGAGTTTGTTGGCGATAAATTCTGTTTTAGTCAAAATACTTTTCCCTGAATCAGTTTAGTTTTTTTTTCTATGTGAGTATATTTTGTCTGTATTTTTTTCCAATTTTTGTATTATATAAGGAATTGAAAAATGTTTCATTGTCTAGTTATTCTACGGAGTGATACACAGTGCAACACATTTCACATTTTAAAAAGGAATCACCATCTCCTTAATTCTGCCATACTTTGCATTTTATAATACATGTAGCCCTGTTGGGGAACTTGCCTGTTTTGTGGAACATAAGGGCAGCAAGTTAAAAAAAAATGAATAAGGTGTTAATATTCCCACTTAAGTGATTAAATTATTTTAAACACATTTCAGACAGAAATGAGTCACTACAACAAGTGAAAGAACAGGAAAATGAAAAACCTGCACAAGGATACAGTTTAGCAGATGAATTTTATCCAGATTTGTCCATTTGTATGTGAGCTGTTGCTGTGATATAGGTGCTCAGTCCAGCATACCCACAACCAGGGGAGTGACAAACTCTGAGTGCCTCATACCTAGAGAATAGGAAGGGGGGCGGGGCTTGTGTGCCAGAACCCTTTCTGGGCTGTACGTTCCAGGCCCTGGTCTCTGGGCAGTGCTGCCAGGCCTGCTGTGACGACCCAGCATGGAGTAAGCAGGCTGCCTTGGCAGGTAAATGCTGGGGTCTGTGCTGTTGTACCTGCCAGGTCCCGGAGTCCTAGCGAAGTCTTCAGACGCTCCCCCGGACCTGCAGCGGCCGGCGACGCTGTACCTGGCGCTGCTCGGCTTGTCGAGCGCCTGGGAGCCCATGAGCGGCGGAAGTGTGTACTGGTTGGGTGCAGGTACACTGTCTATGGAGCGGTAACGTGTGCGTGACCCCATGGTGTAAGATGGAGGCCTTCGGTGATTGTTGACAGGGGGCGCTCTCTCAGGACTGTAGGTACCTGGCCCTGGCGTCTGGAAAGTCGCAGCTAAACAGAAAGATGTGATATGAATATTCATGTAAGGTTGGGGAGCATGCAGTGGTAGAATGCATTGCTGCACCCTCCACCCAACAAAACGCCTCGAGATCCCAGTAGGCGGCTCCCCCAGGCCGACGCGTGGTCCAGTCCCACCCTCCAGAAAAGCCCATCTGTCTGCCACAGCCAGGGGGTACATCAGCTTCCAGCCGCTCGGGTCCTCGGCAATGAGGATCCTGCGAGCCGGATCACCCTCAGGGAGTCGCACTATATGCCTGTAGTGCCGTTTATGAATATATGTGCTACAATAACTAGGACTCTCCATTCTTAAAACCCTACAGGTGGTGATACACAGGGTATATTTTGAGCAACGTTACCGGGTATTTGCCAACCAGGTGAAACAATGAGCAACTCATCTGGATGATCATGAAAAGTTCCCCACTGCCAAAGAAACTTTTTTAAAAGGATATTTGTTGCTCTATATCATTGGCAAGATGCCCGAGCGAGGGTGTGTATCGCTACCCTTACATTGTGAAAAACGGACCATGGAAATTTCACTTGTTTCAAAATATTTTGCCAATTGTATTAACATATATACATACACTTAGAGTCAAATGTTTTTCCACTCCGCACTTTTCCATTTATTTCATAAACAGCATGTTTTTATTTATTTTTGTTATGCATTGGAACAACTATAAGCGAAAAAATGTCAGATAAAACAAGCTTCCTTTATAACAGGGAAAGAGCATGTAACAGTGCCTGTCTGACACTATTAACTGGTTGTGTGGTGATGGTATAGTCAAATTCTAGGCTGTCCTTTAAATGCAGTAGTAAAACAGTGTTTTATGTCCCTTGTAAAAAGAACATGCTGTAAAGAATTTTTTATGTATTTGTAGTAAATGTTAAGTGAGTAACATGCAAATGTAGAAAATCTCAGTTTGTGCATAAACTTTTGACTGGTAGTGTAGAACTCCAGATGGTGGTAGAAATTTTCAGTTAGAGCAACTGACAGGAATAGAACAAGCCTTCCCTGCCACAAGCAGCTGGTTCATTGTTCATTGGTCTCTTAACAGCAGTATAATCAGCCATCAGGGAAGGTGACTCACTTCAATGCAGTTAATCCATTTTCAAACCCATGCCCAATACTAACAAATTCTCCACTGAACTGTTCAAGACAGCAAGGTGCCTGAATACTATGAGTACAATGCCAAAATATACATATAATGTTATCTGTAATACATGGTGTTACATTAAACAGCATTTTTTCCCCAGATGTTACAGATTTCTGTGATACTTTTGGAATGTACGTTTTTTTTCCTCAAGTGAGTCAATTTCACTTTTTAGGCTGCGCCTGAAACACGTTTTACGGTAATTCCTTAACCCCTAAAACAATGTACATCTTTGCTTTCTGTGGTGAATTAGGGATGCAAGTAGCCTGATAGGAAACTCACCGGACACCCTCCGCCGGCCCAGCATGGTGAATGCAGGGGCGCTCTCCCTGCCAAAGCGCGTTGTTTTTGCATCAACTTGATACTGGGGGCCGGGACTGGAGTCAATGAAATACACTACACGGCAGAGCCACAAACGGTGGATGGGTTAGATAGAGAGCGAGAAAGGTGCAGAGCGCTGGAAATAATTTGTTTTCATTCTGGGATCTTTTTAATCTGTTATGATATACTACATTATGACTTTATCCTGTGTGGTTGCAATGCTTATTTCTGTTTAATTTTACATAAATGTTTTGTTTATTAGGAGAACAAAATGTAAAAAAAAAAAAAAAGCGTATAAAGCAGCATGAAACACGATGACAGGATCAATTTCCAGAACAAGCTATTGTCTGAAACACATGGCAGCCATTGACCTTGTCCCCTTTGTGGTGCACTTGCTCCCTCTTGTGGATGGAGTGCGCCATGACATGATGATCACTACTTTTGCCTGTTGTTAATTCTGCAGCTTTTTGGCGATAGTACGATGTTATTCTACGGAACATACTTTACGAAACAACGCATTACAAAATAACATCCCAAACTGTCCCGTGAACAGAAAGAGGCGCAATTATACAATGGTGAGATGGAAGTTTTCTTTAAACTGATCTATTCCGCTAGCGCGAGATTGGTTATTCTCTTTCATTAGCTACTCATATAAGATCAGTTCACCTAGCCCCTGACGTAACTTTTACCAATTAAGCCTATTGATAAAACTGATCCAAGGTCAGCTGCCGAGGGGATAGTGATACGGTGCTATAAAAATGGCGATACTCACTGCTGTTGCTCATCCTACTGTGGAAGGAATAGGCAGGACTTGATGGTTTAGTGAAGTCATGACCGATGCAGCCCACAGTGGTTGGGAGGGCGTACCGAGCTGGTCCGGGTCCTGATGACAGACGGAAAAAACACAACTAGTCTGCCCCAAATAAACACCGTCCCACTCGTCACCTTCCAGAAACAAACACCTTCCTTAAAGTAAAGATCAGATGTCAAGTTGTCTCAACTAGAGGCCTTTACAGGGGGTGTCAAAAGGGACCTTGATACTCTACAGGACTTCATGGTCCCTCAAAATGTTTACCTCAAAAGACCTTTATGCTTACAAAAACTAGACTCAAACGTAATAAATTTCCTTACTGTTAATGCAAACCTAGAAACTTCTAGAAAGTCTAACAGCCTTAGGTAATACATTTCACTGCGAAATGTCACTCTCGAATTTTGAAAGAAAATCCTTAAATGCTAAAAACAAAATGTTGTGTCTCATGTCACTAACTTTTACTTACCTTTTTTGTGATCTGTACAGCAAATCCTGAGAAGACATTTTATGCAGTAATTTTACACAAATATCAGGTGAATATTCTCACCTGGAATTATGCGTGATGTTAAACAAGAGCTGTAACACATTTTTTTTTTGTTGACTTGTGTCTGTTATCCCAGTGAAACTGACAACTGCACAACACAGAATTCCTGAAGCTTACCTTTTTCTCGGCCGGCAATAATAGGACGTCTTTTCTCTGTTTCTGACATTCTGAATGGTCGCTGGAAAGAAGGTTTAACAGCTGGAGATGTGTAAAACCAGCTCGATTATTCTCCTCTCTGAGAGCAGAACTAGACATGTTCGGGGAACTGTACTGACAGATTTTGCAGTCCATGTACAACCTTTGACAGTATTTACCACTTACCTCTTTCCTTGTATCAAATGATAAGTCAATCAGGTTAATATGTTGCTGACAGTGTCCAGTAACCAAGGGCTTCTTTTCGATAACATGTCAAATATCTCCTTTCCAAAGGCAGAAGTGTAACGCTACATCGCAGGATCGAGATGGAAAGAATTCAGGCCGGTTTTCCGAAAGTCAGTAATTTTTGTAGCTGACAGGCTGCCAGATATCTGAGGTGAGGGAGATGGAATCAGGAGCCACCAGACGCATACAAAATGACAAACGTCCGGATCAATCGGTCGATACGGGTTTTTCTTCTCTGTGTCACTTCTTCAATGTCTTGATGGGCATGGAAAATCCTGCTGTTTGTTGTAAGGTAAGGGTGGCTAGCTAACTAGCTATTACAGAGCTGTTTTGGAATGATGCCGCATTTGAACTCCTATTTAAACTGCTCTGTCTGCTGGAGGCCAGAGCGTTAAATAAGCAGTTGATACACGTAGGAGTGGTGACATCACATAGGTTAGGTCTCATGTAACGTTATCTGAATCAGGCAATCCTTACAGTCACACCTGAAGTAAGCAGACGGTTGCTATGGTGACAGAAGTTGATGTTTCAGCACGAGGTTCTTGCAAGACCTGCATTTTCTGCACTCTTTCTCCCATCTGATAGTCAAGAATCTCTTCACCTGCTGTCAGGTGAGTAATTGCATTGTCCTAAGTGAACATGTAAAATAATGGATGCATTTATCACACTGGATTTATATAAACTGAAATGTGTGACATTAATGAATCTGCATAGACATGAGGATCAATTTGAATTACTTCAGTTAGGCTGACAATGAATATCGCCGTGTGTCATTCTAATGAAAATCGTCAACCACAGCTGTGACCAGCGATCTTACATTAATCATTAACTGGCCTCGGACTCACAGGACGGTTCGGTAACTGGATCCGGTTTATTATTAACGAGGGCAAACACACGGGATCTGACCTGTGGCGTGCAGCCAGTCACGGTTCCAGAGTGTCGGCTTTCCTCTATACAGGACGGAGTCGACGGGGCTCAGAAATCATACCTAAGGGCCGCTCGCTGCAACAGTGCAACAGGAGCAATGAAGCTCACTGCCACGCAAGCATCCACCTTGCTAACCTACACACCATAATTGACACCAGTGTTATTTACTGATCTGCCCGTGTCAATGGAGCACGGTCCTGACCAAGAGTAAGCCGTTTGTCATACGAAGATCGCCGAGTTTTTCGGCTATTTAGAAACTCTGCACCACAAAATAAGCTTATATTGCGATAACCCGAAGTGCCCTGAGTTCTATAATATAGTTTATTCCACTTTTCCAGCACGCTGTTGCTGCTTCAAAATGGAACGATAACTGATAATTAAAATGCATGAAATGGTTCCCGTGGCCTCAGAAAATGATACCGTATTTCGGTAAGGCTTCCAACTAAAAGATATTTATAAAAGGTCTATATAAATATCTGTATTAAAACTTTAATAGTATATATTAATATAAGAACAAGCAATCTTTATATTGTTTTGTTGATATTCTTACCATCCACCAGGGGTCAGGCTTCTACTAGGAAATTGAAAACAGATGCTCGGTTTCTATATAACCCATGTTAGCTGTAATAATATTTTGACTAATTTGACCGTGGTAGCATATTGGAACCGATTCCCCAATAATTAGAGCTTTCAAAGCGTTGAGATCTAGCAGGAGTCACAAATTAAAAACCCATTTCAAGCCGAAGGTATAGATGCGGTTTCAAATAACCGCCTCGTTTCTGGAACATGACTTGGCGCCTTGGCTTTAATTATGTTCGACAGATCCTGTGTAAGGATCTAACTTGCCAGGGGCGAGCGGTGTACGAGGAAAAGGCTTGATTAACTGAGTGTAACTCATAAGGAACCATAAGTTTTAACTCCTGCTTCGTGGGGTCTTCTTGTGCCGTTCGGGATAAATAATTCTGAGAATCTGCAGTGATGCGCATTTCATCTCTCGGTGGGTGTAGTAAAGGTGCAGGAGACTGAGACTGAAGCTCTCCGCGTAAAATACCGGCTTGATGGGTATCCCTAGGGGGCGGCCCCGGCGCCAGCCAGCGAAGTGCTCCTCTACAGAGATTTTTTCGGCTTATGTTGTCAGAGCTATTGATTTTTTATCTGACTGCAGTTCCATAGTCCTGCCTGCCTGACTGCTGCAGTTTTATGCCGCAGCAAAAGGTCACTCATTTTGTAAACTGCCTTGCCAAGAAACTTATTTTTTAATTATTCCCTTGGCATAAATTGGTTGGATAATTACTATTTCAAAATTATAAGTGCTATCAAATAGAATTTAGAGTTGTCCTTTGGAATGAAGCAATGGAACAGTCGCTTTTGTAATAAACTATTATTATTGAACAATTAAAACGATCACTCGCAATACTGTAACCAATGCATAACTTAGGAAAGGACATATAATTAGACTTTTAAATATGCTGATACAATTTGGTAAAAAAATAAAGGCAATACATAATATAAAGTCATTCACACAAGGTACGATACAGCACAGCAGTCTGAATTTCAGCTGAATAGTCAAACAGGCTTCCGTTCCTTGCGTGACATCACGGTTTCTGCATCATCGCCCAATCATAGCCTCCGGAGACGGGGATGGACAGTTCAGCTATTGCCAGTCTCTCTTATCGGGCCTTGACAATGTATTTAGTGATGCGTGGGTTTAGGTGAGTTCTGGCATTGTCGTTCCTCTCGGTCGGCCCACTTTAAAATAAAGTGGTATAAAAATTGTAGCATTAAGAAAACTACTGCAGATCATAAGGCAGTAACTGATGTGTTTGCAGGAATTCTCCATGCAGAAATCGCATTAGTTTGAATGCAGTTTGCAATATAGCCCAAGTCTCGTGAGGTATGGCAGTCTTTCTCCGTTTGAAGGAAATCAGTTAAATACGGAGGCACTGTAATACTGCAGCATGTGTTCCTTGCGCCTTCAGGGGCCCTCAATGCAGCGCCCTTGATCGACCGCTCCCCTCTCACCTTTTCCCAGCAGACCTCACGACTCGCGAGCGGCCGTGGAGATACTGCGAGGTAAATCCAACGGGGCTCACAACAGATTCGCCTGTGCTTGTTAGCGACTACACACCTGCTGCTCTGCTTCATCGCCGGCTATCGCGTTACGTCTTCCAGTACCCAGGCCCTCGCCATCCTCCACCCAACCGCGAGCCACACTCCACTGGCACAGTCTGACCGCCGCAGTGCCATGCGGCCACTGCACTCGACTTGCGATTCAAATGATAAATAACCAGTAATACTACATTTACACTGAAGCCCCAGGCAGACTGTCAGTGTTAGAGAACCTTTTCCGGTTTAAATATTAGAGTCATTATTAGTTTCATTTTATGCTGATGGTCCCTCAGCAGCAATAAATGTCCCACTGTGGGTGTTTTTCCCGCCGTCCAGGGCACCCTGGGTCCTGTGTTGAGCTGGCAGTGTCCCTTGCAGCGTCCCTTTGCAGTCGGATTGCTGTGAATGGGACCCGTAGCCTCCAGCGCGATGTGATCGCTGCCTCCCAGCAAACAAGCCTCTAAGTTTCTTATTTTTTTCTTTTTCTAATGTTATGTTTTTCTTCGGTGTGCTATAACTTATCGCCCTGTAGAATCTACAACAAAAAGAGACAAGTTTAGTTTGTGAAACTGGAAGACGCACTAGCAACGCTTTACGTTCATTTTTATATATACGGCTCTGAAAAAAATCAAGAGGTCACAGCGAAATTTGTCGTTTCACTCATTTCTCAATTTATGCATATGCGTCTGTGTAAAATATACATTTTTTTTGCAATCTGCAGTCTGGCTCTTCCCTGCATCTTGCGGATGAAGGGCTTCCTCCTTTTGATTTATGGGTCTTCAGTCCTACTTCCAGGAGCCTGATATGAACTGTCCTAGCAGTGCACTTCACACCTGCACTTAGTGTTTCCCATTCCTTCTGAAGGTCACTTGAGGTCACCCTCCAATTTATAAAGCACTGCCGGATTGACATCATCTGGCATTAGAAAGTCACTTCTGCGCTCTGCCTGGCTGGTTTCTGGTCGTTCCCAGTGTCTCCTGCTTCACCTCCTTCTTGTGCACTGCTGTCTTAGAAACTTTGAACCTATAAGCAGCCTGCCGCTCTGTGTAGCCTTCTGCCAGCAGAACCGGGATTAAACCAGGATTTCAAAATGCAGATTGGTCTCTTATTTTTTCCAGAGCTGTATTATAAAATATGGCATTGACTTGAGCAAATGTGCAGGCGAAGGTTAGAGTAAAGAAGTTGCTGCTTACCTACCTGGTTGCGCGTCTTATGCGATTTCTGCAGCCAGACGCGCCACTGGTCATACAGCTTGATGGTCACGCCGCTGCAGCCGTACGTGTGCTTCCGCACCCAGCCGAAGAACTGCTTCAGCTCCCGGCGAAGCGTGGCGTTCTGCTCGCCCGCCTTGGGGTCACATGACCCACTCAGCAGCCGCTCTAGGCAGGAACCATGGGCTGTTAGATTCACTCTCTGCGCTATACAGAGCTCTTAAGGTACAACATACCACATAATATTAAAAGAACATTTTTTAATTCAGAGACTTACAAATTTGAATTAGAATTTAGAATTTAGTGATTAATTGTCATTGTTGACACACCACAGCACACAGTGTACAACAACGAAATTTGTTCTCTGCATTTAACACATATGTGACATAGCAGGGGGCAGCTAATTCAGCACCCAGGGAGCAGTGCTTGGGGGAGGTACCTTGCTCAGGGTACAAATGTACTTATTTATACAGGTGGATATAAGGATAAAATATAGTTGTACTGCTTTCTGTATTTTCATTTTTTATTATGTTATTCAGCCTGATTGTTCATTTATTTAGGTATGTTGAACTTTCAAACAACAAACAAACAAATTTATAAATGACTAAATACATAAACAAACAACTAAAAGTGTTTTTTCCTTTTATAAATAATTCTGCACTGCACTGACAGGTCTTGTTCTGATCCCAGCCTTCAGGAATGTTTCAGGTCTCCAGACTGCTCCCTTAACTAGTCTGTGACTTGCTGTGCCCTTTCTCACCACTAAGGGGCGTTGAGGCGGCCGTGGGGCTGCTCCAGTCACTCCAGATGCCGGGTCTCCTGGAGCCGTAGATGCCCACCGGGTTGCAGCGCACCTGGACGAAGTAGACCGTACCTGGCCTAAGGCCGGCCAGCCGGCAGGACGTCTGATTGCCGACGTCATCCACAACCTGCGAGCAATCAGCACAGTCACTGTATGTGGATGGTATGAATTTAGCATGTGACACAATTGGGAGCACGGGATGAATCCCATCGCTGCTTTGTGTGTGTTTACGTCAGTTTCCTCCCCCAGTCCGACTCCTGTATCTAAACTGGCAGAATAATTGGCATATGTGAGTCTGTCTGTCTGTGTGCCCCGTGTTGGATGGGCACTGCCAATGTGAGTCTGTGTGTCTGTGTGCCCCGTGTTGGATGGGCACCGCCAATGAACTGGCCTCAGTGCTGCGGTCAGGCCTACCTTCCAGTCTGCACTGTCCTCCAGCCGGTAGCGGATCTGGTACTTGGCCTGGAAGAGGAAGTCCTTCAGGGCAGGGGGGTTACTCCATCGTACGCTAAGCTGGTCGTCCAGCTCCCCCACCCGACTGACCTGGACATCTACGGGAGGGTCTGTGGTCACTGCGGTGGACAAAAACACAGACATGCGCCTTTCGACATGGACATAGAGCAGCAGCACAGCTGAGTGCGACCGGTGTGACACTGTGACCAACAGATTAGGTCTAGGTGACAGCATAGGTCATAGTATAGCAGAATCTTTGTATTGAAGTAAATGGTAAATGTATTGCATTTATATAGCACAGTGCTTGTATTGAAGTAAATGGTAAATGTATTGCATTTATATAGCACTTTTCTACTCCTACAAGCACTCAAAGCGCTTTACAATTCATGCCTCACATTCACCCATCCACACTCACATTCACACACCGGTGGCGAAGGCTGCCATGCAAGGTGCCAACCTGCTCACTGGGAGCAGTTTGGGGTTTCAGTGTCTTGTAATGCAGTCAGTGGTTGTGGGTTTGAATCCCTGGGAGCACACGTACATTAGAATCCTCTCTATTTAGGGTTCCCATACGTCCTGGTCTCCCTGGACACGTCCTCTTTTTGGGTCCCCATTCAGGTGGTTTTTCATAAATCGGCGCTTTGTGCGGCTTTAGCGCTGCAAACCCGTATGACCCAGTGCTGCAAGTTACAGTGGAGCACCAAGGAAGGAAGGAAGAGGCACCAGTTTTCGACGTGCGGCAGCTACTCAGGATCATCTCACAGCGTTTGCAAAGCTCATGCACGCCTTTACTTGAAAATCGAAACGTTATCAACATCCCTGCGTGTCACGTTGCTCACGAGTGACGTGAAATTTCGGAAACCGTTGGCATTTTGACGCTTCATTTTTGCTTCCATGTGAACAGTGAATTGTGTTGTTTGCTTGAAGTTTAACAAACTTTAGCTTAGTGTTTTGTAACTTTTGTTGTAAGAGACACGTGCATTGTGTCAATTGTGTGTAGATTGTAAAACGAGTCGACTGTAAGGGTACAGGATACATATTTTTGTTTTACAGGGTCGTTGGAGAAAACTCATTAATATTCATGAGATGCTCTATCTGGATGGTGAAAGTGAAAACTCATTAATATTTGGATCCCTGAACACATCCTGTTTTTCATCTCACCAAATATGGTAACCCTATCTATACTGGACATCACTTTGGGTAAATGTGTCAAATATGTAACTTACATGGCTGAGTCTGAGTCAGCTTGTAGCTAATCCCAGGAAGCACAGGCCTCCAGGCAAGGAAAAACCCTGGCTGGGATGCCAGGTTGTCTCAAAGTACACGCATACACCGTACTGACAATCTAGACATTCCAGTTGACCCGAACTCATGCCTTTGGACTGTGGGAAGGAACCAGGGTAACCAGAGGCAACCTAAACAAACACAGGAAAAACACGCATAGACAAAGTGCTAGAGGCGGGATTCAACCCACTGTGTGACTATGCTGCCCTTGAAATAACCTTCCATAAGTCCATCCATCCATCAATCTATCCATCATCTAATCAAGACTCACACAGTCCTGCGTGACCCGACTCACCCGGACACTGACTACTCAGCTGAAGGTATGACGGCCGGTTTCAGACCAGTGTCTACCCCTATGAAATACGTACCCCTGCAATTACATGTCTACTTTTGTGAGTGCCTTTGTTCTGTTTTTTGCTGTCTAATTCAGACACACTTACTTGTTCCCGATTGGATGGCGTAAGTAAGAATTCCTATGTAATGATGTACAAAAGGCAAACAGAAAATCTTGAATCGTGGTTGGGGTCTCTTGGCTGGAGTTTGTCCAAGGCAGCAGAGTCTGGGCTCCGGTGCAGGTCACATAAAGACACACACGCAATCACATGCTATGGGAAATATATACACAATAATTAAGCTAACTGCATATCGTTGGGCTATAGAATGGGCAATACCCAGAAGAAATCTGGGTGTCACTAGGAGAACATGCAAACTCCACATAGCCCAAACCCTGGTTGTGTGTAGCAACAGCACTACCCACCGGGCCACCAAACTGCCTTTGAAACAACCACTGGAACAGTGAAATCACTACAGTGTGCAAATCAAGACTGATTAAAATGCATTCTGACCTACAGGGCTGTGACACACAGTGTCTGATACCTTTGGTCTGACGGAAACCTCATTCGTTTATCGAGTGAGATTCCAACCACAGACGTTCAAAAGTGGTTACTTTGAATGTCAGCGTCTGCACCATTGCCGGTTCGCTGTTTTTTTTAAAAAAACACGTTACGCCACAACAAGAAACGGGGAGAGATAGTCAAACTCCCAGCACAATAACATCAGACAGATTTGCGTGGGCATCGCTAAACACGTGTACTTTCTGTTTTCCTTTCATTGAAGGATGCATCACCCAAGAGACGGCATTTTTGTTGGATTTCTAACTTGCCTGGATACCTCCCTCCCTCAGCGGGGGTGTATACGTAAACAAAATCTCCTCCTGGCTCGACCTGTTCCTCAAAGCCAACACTACCACTCCCCTTTAATGGCTGCTATGCTACAGACCCGCGGCTATTATCCCCGAATTAAACACAAGGCTGAATGTTGAGTCTGAGTCGGTGACTAGTGTTGATCCTCATGTGGTTCTTCTCCACTCTCACCCGCCACGCTCCCATCTCCACCCCCACGCTCCCTCGTCGATGTTTACCAATCCATCCACCGGGAATGCAGGGCAACTCATCTTAGCGTCTGTTAAAACTACCAGTCCGCTCCCTGTTTATAGCCGGGCAATTGTAGATTTGAAAAAAAAAAAAACATTCTCACCATTTGCAAATGGGCTAAGTACTTTAATGCAACCGGTCGAGAGAGAGATAAACATTTTGACACGGGCTGGTTCGACTTCTGGAATATATGCCTTAATGTCCTGTTTCCATTCCCGGAATGCACGCTGACGAGCCTCGCCAGTTTTGGCCATTTCGCCCTGAGCTAATCATGAATGAATTCTGGAAATTAACATTTCCGTAGCCAGGGAAGGCGAAAGAATGAGACGGAAGGGTTGCGTAACGCCTTCGGCATCCTCAGCGTGAGGCACGTTTTGGCCTTTACCTCCTCTCTTTCAGTCATCCCTTCGTTTCTGACGCTTCAGGCTACAACCAAAAGTGACGGGACTCAAACTTCATGATGCCCCCCCACCCATCCATTTGGCCCCAGTGGTGCTGTTATTCCCCTGGCAGAATGGATAAAATCGCTTCATTTGGATATTTTGTAGCTATTAATATGTGTTTAGATGGGAGACCGTTAGAGAATGGGTTATTGTAAGCCAATCACATACTTCCCCAGCCTCTCCGATAGCCTGAGCTGTAATCTTTAACTAGTCAAGGCTTAAAGGATTTCCATGGTGTTTGGATTATCGGGGGGGGGGGTAGTAGGAGTGTGGATGAGTTCATACAATTGGAAGGATGGTCCTGCCAACCATGTACCATGTCAAGAGGAACTTGTCCTAAGCTCTGTTTGATCCTTCAGGAGGGGGCGTTACGATTTTTTATCCACCCCCTGTTCCCAGCACCCAGAGTCACGCGGCTGTGCTCCAAATAAAATTTTCCAACTCACCCACGTCAAGGATGTCCAGGGTGATGATGTCAGAGGTGGCCGTCCCCAGCTGGTTGGAAGCCTCCACCCAGATTTCGTAGGGGGTGAAGAGCGCCAGGTCTCGGGGGATGTAGCAGCTGTAGAGCTGTCCCATACTGTAGTGTTCACACTCTTTCTCCCGGCCGTACCACCTGTGCATCACCCACAGAATCCCATGAAGGACCCAACACTGCGGTTTCCGTGGTTACCATCATTCCCTATTCCGGAAGCTGAGGTTAAGCCGCATCAGGGATAACTTCAAATCCTGATGATGCGTGAATGGAAATTTTGCCTTTTACGTCAGACTAAACTGCAAGTCTTTCCAGAACCACAGAGCAGCACTCAGCAGAAACTGAGGATCATACCTGAGACGGTACTTGAGTCTGTATTTGGTCCTTATAAAGGTCTCCCCCTGTCCACCGGGGGCCCACTTACAGGTGAGGTCTTTTGTGTTTCGGGACCAGCAGGTTAGGTTCACTGGTTTCTCGGGGGGCACTGGGGACACAAAGGGAGGGGGGGGGGCGGAGGTAACATTATGCCCTGCTTTTGTGGCATTTTCTTTCCTAAACATTGTTCGGTGACACTAAAGCAGTCATCATAATGCATTATAGATATCGTCATAATGCATTAAAATGCATTCGTAAAGTATTATAAGCATGGCTATAACTAATTATAAAATGGCATAACACATTACAGCCATATTTATTATGCATTATGAATACTCTATGAAGACGCCATGAATAATGCACTATAGATTCCCCAGCTTATACTGATCATTATAATGCATTATGAGGGTACCAATAGTATATTACAGCTGAGAACTTCAAAGAGCATTCATAATTTATTTGTGTTTATAATAACGTATGAATGCATTTCAATGCATTATGAAGGTATCTACAATGCATTATTCATGACTGCTCTAAGTAAAGTGTTACTCTTTGTTCTTTGAACTTACAGTATTACATTCAAACAGAAATAGCCATATGTGTTTCGGGGTATTAGGCAAATTAACTGAATGAAAAACTGTCCAGATTAAAGCGGAGGACAGCTGGAACAAACCATGTAAACAGTCCCTGGTTCAAAGGGTTAATCTTCAAGAGACGCTGCCTGACCATACAAGTCGAGTGCTGGTGAGGCGACACCGAATTTAGACTGAAAATAATGTCTTGACTTCCAAGTGCTTCAAACTTCATTTTTTCCCTTGCTGTCATGCCCACTTAACTTCTGGAAAGCTTCCAGGACACACTTAGCCGTGCCGAACGCTGGGGCCACCGCGCCTGCCCCCTTCCTGCCCTGCCCCCCTGCCATCGGGTGACACCAGCCTGACATTCTTTTTTTTGTTGCGCTTTGAACAGACCACGTCCCCTCCCTGCGCCTCGAGCTGTCTCTGCGCGTCTGCCTGCGCGCGTCTGCGTCACCCTGTAAGTTTGCCTGTCGTCATACACACTTCCCTGCGCATCTCTGCCAGATGCTCCTTTGTGCACCTCTCTTTTATACGTACGACGCCCCCTCCCTGCTAATCCAAGCCACCCCCCCACCCCCTTCAGTCACAGGGCTCCTATCTGCTAATCCTATCTAACAGTCACGCTGAGGACTGTTTCCCTGGTATGTCAGGTGTAAACTTAAAAAGTGTCACGGATTGCTGACGCTGAGTTTCAAAACCACTACAGTAGGAGTTCCGGACCCTGGGTTTGTGGACTGGTATCGGTCCAATTCCCAAAAATCAACAATATATTTTCAGTTTTTTACAACCCTTTACATTGGTGTGTTCCGTTTGCATTTGAAAAACATGGAAACGGTTACATTTATTAAATCGCCGATCGATCCACCGCTACCCCTGCAGCCGGTTTGCCGGTCTGAGACTTTATTTGACATTTGCATGCTGTAAGCTGGTCCAGGGACACCAAAAGGTTAGGAACCCCTTTCCTACTGGACAGATCTGTAAAATGTAGGAAGGCCCGGTGCCACACCCCACTGCCCCCCCCTTTCTCCCCGCCAGGCAAGACTTACTGCCCACATAGAGGCAGGAACCAGCCAGAACGTGCCCCCCACCGCCGTGGCACACCAGGTTGTCGCCGGAGGGTTGTCGGGAGCCGCTGAGATGGGGCAGGGTGACCGTGAGCGCCGTGGGCCCCGCCACGCTGTAGGCGCCGCTGGGCAGCCGCTGCCCGTTCAGGGTCCAGAAGAGCTGGCTGGCATGCAGACCCAGCTCAGAGCTCACCGAGCAGGTGGCTGTCAACGTGGAACCGATGCGCAGAGCGGGGTCCTGGGGAAAGATGGCCGCCACCTCTGGGAAAGCATGGGCAGCACTGATAAATGCAGGTCAAAGGTTAAGGACCGGCACGTGTGAGCTGTAAGACAGGGGTCACCGGTTCAGGTTCCTAGGTCTTGTACGCCTGACAAGGGAGGGACGGGGTTTATAAATGAAGAAGCAAGACAGAAAACGTCTAAGGTAAGGACCTGAACGTGTTGGTTCAAGTCCCAGCTGTTGCCCATCATGGTAAGTTGCTTAGCTCAGGTATATAAGTACAGTAAATAAAGAATTTTGATTCATGCTGGACAGAAGTACGTGCTTGGCAATTAACATAATGCATAATATTTGCGTCATAAATTATAGTTTGTACAGATTTTAGCCATTCACATGAGAAAGAGTGACTCCCAAAAGCAAAAACGCTAACTGGTGCATTGTGGGTCCCAGGCATTCGGCGCCAACGCAGGTAATTGGATCGCGGCGACTCTGGAGGACATTCATGGGAAAGGCTCTGAAAAGAGGTTCACCGTTTTCACCACAGCAAACAGCGTTCATGAAAAACTCTTGGAGGGGGGGAAAAAACAACGCAACATGTGGGGAGCAGAACGCGGTGGGCGGGGCCTGGCTGGGACACATGGGGGTGGGGGAGCAGAGCTCCAGCTGTGAGACTACAACAGCCCCCGTCATACGAGCACATGTCCCTGCAAGAGGCCACCGTCTGCCTGACAGAGTATCTCAGGCCCACCCCCGGCCCACCAAATCCAT
Source organism: Hyperopisus bebe (assembly GCA_026777045.1). Taxonomy (NCBI): domain Eukaryota; kingdom Metazoa; phylum Chordata; class Actinopteri; order Osteoglossiformes; family Mormyridae; genus Hyperopisus; species Hyperopisus bebe. The sequence continues at coordinate 12,533,925 of JAODJW010000043.1, forward strand.
CTAATGAATTCGTCAAGTCTTTAACTAAACCAGCTGTCCTTCTGTATGCGGTCTAGCTACCACCAAAGGTGATTTAATCCAGGTGCGTTCAACGCACAGGTTATCAGAAGTTCATCGAAGCGGTCCTTTACTGGAAGACCTCCGTAGTGAAGGCCGTTCAATCTTTTTGGCCTGTGTGCGATAAAATATGAGTGCATAGTATCCTATTTGACTGGCGCTTCAATTATTTGGTGCATGAGGTCATACGTTTCAGCATATCACAAAGCGCTCTTTCTGATGTATTCAGATTTATTACTGTCTGTAGTGTGTGTTTTTGGTCATAATGAGTAACATCTGTATTAGGACAGGAATACAAGTACACTACTATAAAATATCACGAATGCTGCCAATGCGCAGAAGGCACAAGCCCTGGTCTTTGCTAGACTCTGTTATGTACAGCCAACCAAAACGAGGAAAAGTTGAGCAATTGAAAGTCACATGCAGGAGAACGATCACAGGTTACTGATGACGACGACGACGCAGGAACGTAAACACTAGCGCTGTAATCTAAATACGTTCATGAAAGCGGCAATTAGCTTCATTTGTTACTTTATGTCTGTTATGTGGCTGGTGTCTGAATAGGAAGTGGGTAATAAAACACAATGGCGTTCAATGAAGAGAGATCATCCCAAAGCCAAGGTCATAAAGAAGAGTCTCCAGCCTTATTTATAGCGAGAGCGGCTTCTTCAAAGCAAATAAACAGGGGAGCTACGAAGCGACATTAAAAGTTATCGACCCAGCGGGGGGGTGATGGCGACAGTAAAAGTCGTCGATTAATTCCTAGATTAATAATCCTCCTTTCATGTTGAGTCCACAGCACATCTCCATACTGCCTTTGTTTGGTTTGGGCGCGTGACAGCCCATCGGGATTCACACCCTGGCCATCACGTGCATGAGGAAAATTAAACAAGAAAAAACTAAATTAACAGATTCGATCCTTTTTCTAAGAAGTGTTCCGCGAGCTGATCATCGGCTCCCCGTTGGGTCCTGGTGCCTCACGAGCAATGCATTGGCGGCCACTGTGATAAAGGTTTCGCTCAAATAAAACAGAAAACATGACGTGTTATACAGTAATTCCAGGATGCCGATGCTGCTGTAACAACAGAAAATGTAGGCTTGTTTTCATTATCTATATTTGCATTATCGGTCTGCCAGGAAGTAAGAAAGGCCTCTAATCTTTGTGTTTGTTTACACGTATTTATCCGATGTTCTCCCCCCACCTGGCGATCAAGCCAGCCTCAATTTCCGTCTGTCTGTCGGATAAAAAGATCCAGTCACTACACCGCCAGCTTCAGGCAGCTGCTGACCTAGTACCTGAATAAGTATAGGAGTCCGATGAAGAAGAACGGCGAATGCACTTAATACATAAAATATGCGCAGGCCGCTTTAGCGAGAACACCCATGAATGGACCTGAAATACAGAGATCCGCGCTGACAAAAAGTTCAACTACGGTGACTGCAAAAGTAACTATTGCCGCTTTCTTTCAAATCATAAGTTAGTAGGAGATAATCAGTGACACCAACCAGGAATTCCTTTGCAAACTGGGTATCATGAACATCAGCGCGGGTCTAATGATGTCTGAAATATTAAAGAGTCAATGTTTCCAATATGGGTTTTCAACGCCCAGCGCACTGCTACACAATTCTCTGTAACACTCTTTCGAACAATCAGAGCCAAAAAATATGTTGGGAATCTTATATTGTCGTCAATCGGAAACCCTTTCTCTAAACGTTTATTTTTCTGTGTTGTGGGTATTTGTATGCTATAAAACTGCATATATATTAATTTAGCTATTATGGGACCCACTCAACAATGTGCATTTTATTAATTTCAGGACTGTTCCATTAAATTACTTAATAAGTATAGTATTTGTTTAGTTTCATGTTTAGGCCTTACTATTATGTTTTATGGAGTATCTTTATAAATAGTAGGTGGGAGGAATACTATCCATTGCTGTCGCAGTGAACTATTAATATTTTGATATTGAAAGTATGCTATGTATATGATGTGGGTAAAAAGCATTAATTATATTGGCAGTCACGTATGAAACAGCTGGTCTCATAAAAACTCTTTTATCATCTTGTTTCAACTAGGCTAAAGTAATCATTATCTGGGCCTAGTCCTTTTCTTATAAAGGTTACAACCTTAAGTTCTTTTGAAAAATATTTAAAAGTTTCTATGGCATATGTTAAAACGTTATGTACAAAATTAAGCCTTTAAACGAAGCCAAAGCTATACTAAAATGGCGTGTAAGCGAATGTAAGTCAAGGGATGGAAAAGATGTGAATTTGCTTGTTGCGTTAATTGGAAACGTTGACACGTTTTAATAATTTTAATCTATTTGTTTTAATGACAACAAAGCTCTCTCCTTCCAAAGCCAATTCTTAAATATACTCCAAATAACACCTGTGATTTATGTAGACTCAGCTAATGATGTTAAGGTTACGTTACTTGTAAACAGCTAAATCACCGTGTCTCAGAAAGTCATGTGTGTTTGAGCTTATGTTTATGCTAAAGGGCCCGTTTTACAGTATTAAAAAACTAAATAATGCCAGTCAGCTAAAGGATGTTTTGTTATAGGTCAAACAGCTTTAACCTTGTGTGCTAAACATATCATTTCTCACAACCAAGAGCCCAAAAACACGTCGATTCTCAGGTACGCAAAGCATAACTCCATGTCTATTATTAATTTTGTAAAACACATTTATAAATATATATGCGGATTCAACATATTATTAATTACTTGTTTTATGTATTCACCTCCAGTATTATTATTTTTACTATGAATCTTTCATTATACGAGAAGTTTTAAGCATTTTTATTATTATGCTAATATTAAATTCGCAGTTTCATTTAATCACAGACTGCTTCAACGAGATGTTGGCTTCCGTCTTTGTGTAAGAGCGACTCGGACGATCGTCCACGTAACTCGAAATAATAGGTCTGATTAAAAATTGCCACAATTACAGCGCAAGGTTTGCTTACGGGAGGACTCGGCAAAGCAAGACCTTTATTTTTATACTTACGTGTCGCAGAAGACAGCACGCGAGGAATGTACAGAACAATGAACAGCACCGCAATCATATTTAAAGGAACTTCTGTGCTCTTTCAGTTTTCCTCTCTCCTCCGTTCGTGCTCCTTTGCAGATGTGCGTAAGGGGCGTTTTGCACGGAAAGAAGAAGCGCTCAAAAGGTGCCGAAGCCTTTTCTACTGCTGTTTGTCCGGCACTTTCAAAGACTAAAGGTATTTATAGAGAAACGTGTGTCCCCTACCAAAGATTTGTCCTGTTTGGCTTAATTGTAGGCTTGATATATCTCACAACCGTCCCATTCAGTTGGTTTGGTGTGCAGTGAAAGCACGCCTCAACAGCTAGCTAAAACACACAAGTTGATACTGTCCAAGCCCCTCCCTTGTCTTCCCACTCAGTCGCTAGACTTTTTTTTGCTTCTTTCTTTTCTTTTTCTCCTTTCTGTTTCCCCCTCATTCTTCTGTCCTGCTCCGGCCGGTATAAGCTTTGTCGTCAAAGACTGCGGCATTTTCCACGATCCTCCAACATTTTCGCTGCAAGTCTAGTGGGCTCATGAGTCACGGGATTTGGCGAAACCTGTGCGGCTTGGGGAAGGGTGACAGACAAGCTTCTTTCGGAGAAAGAAAAAATATTGCGTAATTCTGCTTTCCTTGTTTTTATCATTAATTGAAAAAAAAAAAATCTTTGCCTTGGGCAACGAGAACACTTGAGGAGATCCAAGTGAAGACTGCGATGTATTTATTTTGACAATGTGGTGGGCGAAACGTCTGCATCTCAAGTTAAACAGAATCATTCGGTTTCATATACAGGTATATGCTTCATGTCAACTTGTAATAGATCCTCTACAGCCGGTAAAATACTGTCTTCTACACATATTACACATATAAAATCTGAGCGTATGGACAAATCCCCAGTCAACCCAATCGTCTTGGGAACAAGTTATGATCTTAGCACATTGTGTCAATGTAGGAAAAATATATAAACTGTACAATAATATCATATATATATGCATATTTTTTATTTTGTCGCGGGAAAATTTTGGAAATAAAAGTTTCAATGCCATAACAAACAGTATTAACTTAAGAAGCATTATTAGTATTTATCATAGTAGTAAAATTAGATAGGGAAATTTGCGATTTGTGTATTTCATCCAGAATAATAAAGAGAAAACTTGACTTACAAATGTTAATATCGAACATTAATGGAATAAAAATGTAGTTGCAGACATCAGACGTGCCGACGCTCAGCTTGAATATCAAAAGCTGACGTTTTGACTCGCGGCACAGACTGGAAACAAGTTCTTGATGGATCTGTGGTGGTACCTGATGATTCACCACACTTTTCACATCACTTCCCCAGGTAAGGCAGAGCGATAGGCCTCACGCCCGCATCAGCTATACCTTCTTCTTCTTATAGTGCGTAATATTTATAAAACTTTTAAGTCGACTTAAAAACTTTCTCCTAAAGCACTTTTAATTCCGGATATTCCGTATCATTCGTTTTGTATTTGCATTTGTTTGCATCTGCACTCATTCTAATTTCTAACATATGAATCTGACAGATGTTTTGCTTGTTTAGGCTATCTGATGTAGTTCTTGTTTATTTAAAATCCCCTAGTTGGGATGAACTTACAAATGGAATATCCGCCATAACAGGATTATTGTAATTACCTGGCGCAACAGTGGTGTCATGTATGCTATGTATTTTAAAATTTATAGGTTCTCAATCCGTTTTCAAATTGCCCTGAACCACGACGCCTGTTACAGCTCCGCGGCGCTGTTTAAACTCGTGCCTTGGTCAGTTATCCAACTTACTGACTTCTTGCGTTTTGTCGTAAAAATGACCACTCACCAAAAAGTTTAGCAGTTCGACTTTGACTAGGTTTTCTGCCCGTCAAGCGTTCCAAAAATAGCTTTTGTGACTCGTTTTACAGTAGCACGTCTTTTCTTGTACAGTGACATAAATGAGGACGGACAAAAAATACAAAAATGAATATACAAGGGGAATATTCCATCAAGAAAATTCAAAGCCTGTAGCCTGTATGCGTCGCTAAAATACTTTTAAAAATGAATTTATTGTGTATTTTCAATTTTTGTAATAAACAAATATTACTATTATAGCAATTTTCTTGATGTAATATACTTCTGTCAACATAATAATCACAATATGTTTTCTCAAAATTAATACAATTTATTATGGGCTACTGTTTATTAATCTGTCAAGTCAGTGACAAAGACATGCCGGGGTGCGCATTTCAATTAGCGGAGAGAGAATCGCTGATTACTGTAAAATGCAATTGTATCATTGAAACTCTCACATGAAACGAAAGGGGTTTAGAAAAGAGGTTTTATTAATGTGCAAGTATTACATTTATTGCAAATGTTATGCACCTTCAAATATACTGAAGACCATGAGACCATAGTCCTCCCTGCTCTTTGGCGAGAAGTTAAAGCACTTATTGGTCCCGAGAAGTATTTAGATTTTGTGATTCTCCAAAAATTGTTCTCCAAAATTTGAACAGAAATGTTTTTCAATAATAGCAAAGGTTTGGCGGAAACTAAGTGTATAATAAGCTTATAGGTATGTTGTTACGGTTATTTTATATAGCCTAGTCTATAGTGTCTGTATGAATAATTGAAAAGATAGTGTCTATTTGATTTTCTTATATTATATAAGTATATAATTTACTTTACGATGTGTTCCATGTCCTTTTCCGCATGAAGCACCCCAGCTAACACTAATTTTCGCGTTCCTTTGCAGTCTATTTTCTAGTTTTTTACGACTTAAACTCGAAGACGTCACTGCTAATTTACCAGTGTCCCATTACTGGCCCTTTATCCATTTGAGACGGTCACACGGGTAATATGGAGATAAGAACTGCTGTGTTGCTTTTCACTACGAAGCACATTTACGTTTTTTGAGATGGCTACCAGTCTTATCAGTCCTTACAAAAATTGCAAGTCCGTGCCTTTCGCATTTGAAGCCAGTGTGTGTGTGCGCGCGCGCGCGCACGTGTGTGTGTGTGTGTGTGTGTGAGAGAGAGAGAGAGAGAGAGAGAGAGAGAAGGGAGAAAATGCACGAGTGTGTGAGTGTAAACTGGAGGGGGTGGGGGAGTGACGACATCACGGACCTATAGCACAGTTCGCCCCAGTGGAGAGGATCCGACACACAAGCCCATTGAGCTCTCGCTGGCTGATATTGTAGACACTAAATCCAGCTTCGCAATGCATCAGTGCGGCAGCAGGGTCTGCGTTACCACCGCGCTTGTCTCGCTGCTTCTGGCTGGGCTGGCGAGGGCGACCTCCGATCCGTTTGACAACCAGCTGGGTGACATCAGTTACTGCAAAAAGCAATGCCTGACTACCGTCATAAACAAAAGCTTCATTAAAGTAAGTGGCACATGATCACCATGAAATATTCTGCATTCACGTGGATAAAAACGACGAGTCGCTTAGTGATGCTGTCCAGTATGTTATAAATAAAATCTGTCTCATTGCGCTGAAACGTAACTAGTGCATTTTCCAAGATATTCGATAATGGAAGGTGTCCATTTTTAATCGCGTATAGGCAACCTACTTTGCAATATCAGATGCTTAAAACAGGCTGCTTTCTAAATTATTTGCCGTATCAAAGCAATTAACATAGGCATGTTGGTGTAGACAGTTATTGCTTTCGAACGCTACTTCTCGCGATTGACACTGACATGCACTGATCCCAATTTATTTGGGCTATATGACGCATTTTTGTTCTCTGCTTGATGAAAATGGCACAGGAAGCTTTCTGTATGAGGTGTCTCTCCGTTTGACTTAATCTCTGAGGTCCTTTTGTTCAGTTCTTAAATCTGTATTATTAATAAGCATTAATATATTTATTGAAACCAAACGGATTTCAGTTCTTTTGCCAACCATCGGTAGTGTTTAATTGCGAAAACGCGAGACAGAGGCTATATAGTCCTGGCATTGGGGAGCTAGGAATCAATAGCCTCACACCGACCACCAGATTTTTTTTATTTATTATTTATTTTTTTATTTTTTTGCGTTAGCCCATTTTCCTGCCTCTGCATTATTTCCACTTCCTGTTTGTCAGAGATGGGAAGATTGTCATTTGGCTTCGTTCGAAATTATGACACCCCAGTCCGAATGATAACATCAGACGGCGGTCAGCAGAGCTGCACAAAATATTTAGATTTAAATCGATTATGCCCAGGAGCGCGGCGGCTGTAATAGAATATGAACTTGAATCTTGGACGTGATCATTATTTGTATCGTAAATTGTGCATTTGCTGCAGTCATTTGTCAGAACTCTTTGCAATTAAGATGGCTCTTCAGTTCTGCAGCTGCAATATCCTGCAGCAGAAAAAAATATTTAAACACTGTCCTGATTGCAATTCAGACGTAGTGGGGAATTTACAAAAACGATGTGATACTTAAAATCTATTTTGCATGAATGGGGTTGGTAATATGCGCCGGAAGAAATTATTTCCATCACGCATAATAATGTTAAAGCATACCGTTTGGTTTCCGAAAATATCGTAATGAAGATGCGGAAAGGGATTGCAGACAGTAAATATTACGATTAATCGCAAGCATTTTCATTTTTATGAGTGGAGGCATGGTTTTAACTATAATGATATAAAAAATATAACCAGTTAGCGATGTGTGTTGATTAACATTAACTGGTAACGAGGCCATTTCTGGTCCAAAGCGCTGTTCGTTTCATCTGCAGGACTCCGTACTGAGCGCTTGTAACCGTGGCTGCCGACTCTACTCCATCTGTAAGTTTGTGAATGGCAACGCGGGTTCCAATGCCAGCAAGGAAGAATGTCAGGGAGGTAAGAAAATGGGCTGTGTGGGGCGTATTGAGAACTGTCACTTACTGTCAGGTGATTGACTAGCAAATGACTGCATAGTGGGATTAGAATGGTATGGGCTGTCCAGAGGCTCAATGGTCCAATCATTCCATCAGTCTGCACAGCGAACCAGCGGGGGGGGGGTGTAATGGGGGATGTTTGCTTCTATGTGCACGTGCAGCTTGCCAAGAGGCGTATACTCAGCTGCTGGAACAGGAGGGCTGCCGGAAGGGGTGCGAGAATCAGCCCACGGCGGCAGAGAGCGAGAGGAGGAAGGTGAGTCCCAGCCCATGTTCACCAGCACCAGCATGACGTCATTTCGCTTGGTACTTCGGTGCAGCAGCTTTGCAGGTTAACACCTCCTTTGACACATTGCCTGGAAGGTATCTTTGGGACACATTGTCACCGTTCAGCAAGACTGCACACACATCCACATATATTTACATGCATGTAACTATACATGCAGTTTTATTACCTCGTAAATAGTCTGTGGGGCTTGCAAACTGTCCCGGCGCTTTTAAGCTAGCTTGTTTGAAGTCTACAATGGAATAACAGAGAATCGCAATACAGATTCGCATTAAGATTTCTTGCGTGAGCAAAAAAGTCTGAACGTGTGAGTTTCAGGCCGGATGCTTGAGCGTTGGCAACCCTGAAGACTCAGAACTCACGTTTGTTACACATGAGTATCCAGCAACAGCAATATAAACCTGTGAATCGGAACATTTTTGTAGACATTATTGATATCATTTAATATGTTTGGCTGAAGATACGTTGACATGAATATGGTGCTGAAATATGTTTTCCGGTGTACATGAGTGCTATACCACAGCCGGTACTGCCGCATAAATCTGCTGTTTCTGCATTGCCATGGCAGCCGGACAAGCTAAAATGAAATTATTGCAGCGATTCAGGGTAAAGGCCCTCACAGCTGTCTTCTGATCTTCCCCTGTCACTTCAATTGAAGCTTCCGTATCAGTGTTAAGCCAATTATTGCTGTAGTCGGCAGGAAAATGAAGTCAGCCCTGCTAATTGCCTCTGGTGTCCAGGGTCCTGGTCTGAGGCCCAAGACTTTATAAAGTCCTTACTTTCCTGGAACATGATGTTCAGCTGCTGTGGTTATCACGTACAACTTCTTCCATTTACCATCTCTCATTTTTCTGAATGTGGTTTACAGATTAAATGTAGAAAAAAGCACAAAAATTGAAATTTAGGCCACAGATACTGGCTGCGTATAGCGTGTAATTACATACACTACATACCAAGGCAAAAGTATTGGGACACACCTCTTAATCGTTGAATTCAGGTATTGTATTCAGACCCATAACCTCAGGTATATAAAATCAAGCGTTTAGGAACAATAGAAATTCAGTGATGAAGTGGCAGACCGCATAAAGTAACAGAGTCACAGGATTCTGTTGACTCAGTAATTGCAGAGTTCCAAACTTCCTCTGGCATTAACCGCAGCACAGAAACTCTGTGCCAGGAAAGGCTGCATGCAAACCTCACATCACCAAGCACAATGCAAATGTGGATGTCTAGCAGTCTGATAGACGTGTATGGATTTGGCGGATGCCAGGAGAATGTTACCTGCCTGACTGCATTGTGCCAACTGTAGTTTGGTGGAGGGGGAATTATGGTACGGGGTTGTATTTCAGGGGTTGGGCCCCTTAGTTCCAGAGAAGGGAACTCTTAATGCTTCAGCATGCAAAGACATTTTGGACAATTCTGTGGTTCCAAATTTGTGGGAACAGTTTTGAGGAAGGCCCTTCTCTGTTCCAGCATGATTGTGCCCCAGTGCACAAAGCAAGGTCCATAAAGACATAGTTGGGTGAGTTTGGCGTGGAAGAACTTGACTGGCCCACACAGAGCCCTGACCTCAACCCCATTGAACACCTCTGGGACAAACTAGAACGGAGATTGTGAGACAGGCATTGAGAGACATGTTCAACATCAGTGCCTGACCTCACAAATGCTCTTCTGGATGAATGGGCAAAAATTCCCACAGACACCCTCCAAAACCTTATGGAAAGCCATCTCAGAAGAGTGACAGCTGTTATAGCTGCAAAGGGGGGGACCAGCTCCACTTTGATGTCTGTGGATTTAGAATGTGATGTCATGGAAGTTCCTGTAGGTATAATGGCCAGGTGTCCCAATACTTTTGTCTATATAGTGTAGCAGAAATGTGCAGCATTTGAATCATGTATGACTAGAGCATTTGTGTTCATTGTCACTCTATATAGCATGAGTGTGCAGTGTAACTGCAGAGCATAAATACACAGTGTGACACTAGAGGGAGTGAGTGAGCAGCATGTACTAACATTGCATCAGTGTATAGCATGTCTTTGTGTAATATTACTGTGCAGTGTGGTGAGAAATCTCCCTGCCTCGTGCAGCTAAAAGCCCTGATGCGTCGCTCCAAGCCGCTGTCTGTCATGGACTTGCTGTCCGGCTGGTGTAGCGACATCGTCAGCTCCGCCCAGAGTTTCATCTCCTCCACCTGGACGTTCTACTTGCAAGCGGACGACGGAAAGGTGCTCGTGTTCCAGGTGAGGCAGCGCAAGGTGAATGCAGTTAGAAGTTTGCCCAAGAAACAAAGACAGTCTTCCAGTTCTTAAGCACTGCACCCCTGCTGGTTGGTTGGGGTATTTCTATACATTTCTGCACCGCTTTGGGTACAGAGAGTACTTGAGTTGCTTTGACTGGACATAGTGGTGAGGGGTAAGGTAGTCCTGTATGGTGGTAGTGGTGGTGGTCAGGGGGCGTTTGGCACTGCAGGGGAGCACTGCAGACTCAGTGGACCCTGTCAGCTGGGCTATCTGCAGACCCACTGCCACCCAATCCAGTGGACTGAACCTTCGAAAACGACGAAGCATGCATAAATGGTAACTGAAAAACAGTGAATGGTGTTTGTAATACAAATGAGAAAAGCGTGTTCATGGATCGAATTCGTAATCCAGGTGATGGAGTCAAACCGGCCTTTGGCATGTGGAACAAATTAGGCCGGAACGCAGCAGGCTGCCTGATTGCAGATGGGTTAGGAGAGTTTGGGGAGGTTGGGGGGGGCAGGGGACCCCGACGTTGGCCTCTGATTGACAGCGCTGCCAGATGTTTGTGCGGCTTCTGCCCCATCCCGCTGTTTAAGTTCTGAGCAGCATGAAGCCTGTGTTCTGGTAACTCCTCCCGTCAGGGGCTCTCAGATGAACTAGAGAGGAGTGAGATTCAGAGCCAGATGGGTCTCAGAGTCGCAGGTGCGCGAGCCACATTCCAGGCCCGAGCGTCACGGTGGTCTGGATCTTCTCGGAATCGTGGGTTTGCGTCTGACTGTCCTCTACCCTCCGACATCCACCCGCACAGTGATCAGGGACAGTCTAGACCATCAGTCTTGAAGCCGCAGTCCAGATATCTGGTCCTGAGGGTGTAACCTCAGCGATTCTTGGAAAAGCAGCTTGTACGGACTGAAGGGCGTATCTCGTCTGAGGTTCTCCGTCCGCTCCAGTGCTTGGAGAACCTTGTCCAGCTTTCTGTGGATCGGGGGGGGGGGTTACCATCCTGCAAATGACCAAGTGAGGGAAATTGGATAATTTGGAAAGATTCCACTACCCCCCCTTAACTTCTTAAAGGGTGTGGGGCACCTTTGGGCATGCACTCCAGTAATGCATGACAGATGCACATCAGCCCAACTATATCTGTCTGGAGCCTGCGGCCCTGGCTTTTAGGCGCCCCCCCCCCTTCCCCCCGCTCAGCCTGCTTCTGCTTACCCAGGTCCATCTGTGGTCCATGTGGGGTCGGTCCATTGGAACTATGTTAGGGGGGTGGGGGTTCAGACTGAAACGCTCCAAAAAAAGATCTCCTGGCTGCATCTCGCTGCGCTGCTCTGCAGCCAAATCAGAGGTGACCCATTAAAATGAAGCTCACTTCAGCCCATCCGCCTCCTTTCGGATTCGGTTCGGTTTCCCCTCCACATTTAACAGCTGCGGATATCTGCAGTGACGACAGTAAATCTACAGTATAAGCATTTTTTTCAATGCTAAGGAAGAGGCTCAGCTCAGGTCAGGATCTGAGCACCGCATGTATGTTTTTGCACGGGTAGGCATGACCTGTCGCAGCTGCCGTGTTAGTATGATAAATACCTGCATACGCAACAGAAGCCGCAGTCACTGCGGGATTCCTGCATCGCTACCCTCAGATTTCTGTGCATATCACACTACTCTAAAAACTGCAGGAAGGCTTGCATTAACAGCAGGAACCTCAGTTTGCATCTCACTCATTGCATCATTCTGAAACGAGTATTATCTTTCCTCGTAAACACATTTTCAAATTGATCTTTAGAGTTACTTACAGGCCTTTTGTATATTGAAAAAGGAGTAGCAAAATACACAAACATGATTACATTCCATGAAACTATTTCTTTTTTCTTCAGCGATATCCTTCCTGAGGGTGTGCATGTGTTGGGTGCAGGATGGCTGCCATTTGAAATGGACTTTGAAAACACACACCAGTTCCTGACAGGTTTCCAGAGCAACACATGGCTATTGTGCTGTAGATGTATCCCAGCGCCAAAGGCTAAAGGTCAAGAGGCACAAGCAAGCCCACATTTTAATCCACCTTCCCGGAGACTCAGATTCCGACCTGCTAGGCGCTGATAATTGTCTTCTAGTCCCCGCAAGGGCAGGGGAAGGTGGACAGGAGGTGTGTACAATCTCAAAAGAGACAGAAGGAGGGCATCTCTCTCAGCATCTTCTCCTAAAGCGCCTCCCCTCTCCTTTGTCTCAGTGGCCACAGCATTATTTATGGCTGCAGCAGAGCTTGTATTTCAGAGAGGAACGAAGGGGATATTTTAAGGTGGAGCAAAGGAGATATTTTAAGGTGGCGTCATCTAGATATGGGTAGCTGTCTTGGGAATTCTCCAGTTTTTACAGATAAATGCAGACAGCACAGGAGTGCCGTCGCATTCAAAAATCTGCCTCATTTTTTGATATGTTTTTGCCTTCCATTCACATTTTAGCAGTATTTTCATCCTCTGATCATTGCATAATTCTGACATAGGTCGATTTGTGGTTAATGTGTGTAACAGAAATGTTACTTCTAGGCATAATACTGCTTAGCTTGCACTGTGATCAGCTTCAAGATCCTGCAGGAGATGAACCCCCAAATATTTAATTTGCCTTAATTGGTCCCTCCTTTACATAGATCTTTACCTTTAAATCATTAAAGTGTGTTACGCCAATATCACAGTTGCCCCTACTGTACCTCATTGTACATAGCTGTATAAACGCATCCCTGCTCACACTCACTGTAAGCTACTTCGGATGAGTGTCTGTCGAATGATTGCATATATTAAAACTCAAAAATTAATTGCACTGTTGTGCTGCTCTATGAAGAACAGACATTTTGACATGTGACTCTTTTCGCTACTAAATCAAGGATGACTGAATATCAGAATCAGCTTTATTGGCCGTTACGTTCACACTTGCAGAGAATTTGTTTTGGCACTGTGCTTCTGATGATATGTACCAACCAGAGAATAGAGATACAGAGAATACAGAGTACAGTGGAACATAAACCATCTCACAATCAACTAGCAACTTACAAACAACATCAAACAGTAAATAAGTTAAATGTGCAGTGTATGGTGCAGTGCTGGGTAGCAGTGGTACTAAGTGTGCAGTTTTGTATGTATGGTGCAGTGCTGCATAGCAGTGGTATTAAGTACGCAGTTTTGTATATATGGTGCAGTGCTGGTGATGGTGTGATGGTGCAGTGGTTAGCACTGTTGCCTCACACCTCTAGAGCTTGGGTTGAAGTTTCCACCAGGGTTCCGTGTGTGGAGTTTGCATTTTCTCCCCGTGTTGTCATGAGGTTTCCTCTGGGTACTCCGGTTTCCCCCCACATTGCCCGTAGGTGTCAGTGAATGGTGTGTGAGTGTGCCCTGTGATGGGTTGGCACCCCATCCTGGGTCGTTCCTTCCCTTTTGCCCATAGCCTCTGGGATAGACTCCAGACTCCCTGTGACCCTGAACAGGTTAAGCGGTTTCAGTAAATGGATGAGTGCAGTGCTGTGTAGCATTGGTACTAAGTATGCAGGGGTATGTTCAGGAAGGCCACTGCTTGCGGAAAGAACCTGTATTTGTGTCTTGAGATGCTGTTTTTAGAGACCAGAATCTCATCCCAGAAAGGAGAGGTGGAAAGCTGTGGAGTGCGAATGGTCGGCAATGATCCAGCTTGCTCAATATACAGGCTGCCCCTGGGTTAAGAACATCTGACTTACGGACAACTCGTACTTACGAACAGACTACCATAAACTTGTCATGAGAAAAATTCAAGTCAAATACAACGGAACGTAATAACGAACTGCTTTGTGACATTTATGAAAACATCACACGGCTTCATCGGTTCGTCAGCGTGAGGTACAGTACAATACTGTATATAGCTACTTCCACTGTAACGTTATTATTTTGTACTGTATTGGTATTTTTCGTACTTATCTACAAATTCAATGCAAAGACTTGGGGAACGGATCTTGTTCGTAACTTGGGAACCCGTATACATTCTACATCTTATACTAATGCTTTCTGGAGACTGACCCTGTGTATAATTTAAATACTTAACACCACTCTGTATTCATGTGTAATTCTGTATAGGGAAGGTTCTGGATCACTGTAGCCCTTATTGGAGTAATTGATTACTGAAAAGAGACGGATGGATATGAGCAGTATGCATGACAGTATGCCCTAACCCCGCCCACCCCCAAGCAACGGCCGGTCTCCATCCTTCAGAGTCAGCCGCAGATGGAGTACTCCTTCCCTGAACTGCAGACTCCTGGGCTGGAGGCAGCGGAGAAGCCTTGGACCCCGGTCAGCTCCAGCACACCCAGGCCTCACACGGGTGGGTATGCAGTATCACCCCCCCCCCCAGATATACAGCTCTGGGAAAAAATTAAGAGATTAAGAGACACAATATTTTGTTGCACTCATTTCCCAATTTATGCATATGTCTCTGTGTAAAATATACACTGCTTTTGCGAAACTCCAGTCTAGATCTTCGCTGCTTCTCATTAATGAAGGGCTTCTTCATTGCTTTATGGGTCTTCGGTCCTGCTTCTAGGAGCCTGATACGAACTGTCCTGGCAGTGCACTTCACACCACGTAATGTTTCCCATTCCTTTTGAAGGTCACTTGATGTCATCCTCCAATATATGGGGCACTGCTGAATAAGTTGACCGTCATCGCTGGCATTAGAAAGTTGTTTTCCGGCGTTTACCTGCCTGGTTTCTGGTCATTCCCAGTGTCTCCTGCTTCACCTCCTTCTTGTGCACTGCTGTCTTAGACACTTTGAACCTATAAGCAGCCTGCCGCTCAGTGTAGCCATCAGCCAGCAGAACCAGGATTGAACCAGAATTTAAAAATGCAGATATTTTAAAAAATATAGAGTGAGCTCTTAATTTTTTCCAGACCTGTATCTGACATGCTTCTTCTGTGTCCTGGATTTTATGTTTAGTATGAAGCAGGTGTGAGGCCAGATGGGCACTGAAGCAGTTTACAAGGCTCTGTTTCTGAATGCAGGGGCAAAGGACCATGGAGAGAAGACCACCAGGGGAGGGGGAAAGGGGAGGCGCAACGGACAACGTGGAGATTCCCCTCCCGCAGACCACGATTTCCTGGGCTGCATGTCACGGTAAGGGACCCCCCGTTATGGGGCCCCCCCATGGAACCATCTGTTATTTTAACAACCAAAATGGCTGTGATATATGCAGCCAATCAGGAGCAGAGTCATATATCCTCAGCAGGCAAAGGACAAAGAGCAAAGGGCAGGGGAGTCATTAGCAGTTACAGCGCCACCTGGACTCCAGGGGGACACACAATAGTCTCTTCTGTTCAGCGAATGCCTGCTTGAAGAGGCCCTTTCATACGCAATATGTAGAGGTTTTTGCCCCAAATACCTCCCTTAATTACATAATTAGCTGCATGCCTTTGATGTTGACATTTTGAAGCACATCTGAAAATCGCAGCCATTTCGCCATGTGTTCAGGAAATACCACGTTTCAGTATCCATTCTGGAGAAGGCGTATTAGTTTTGGATAACTAATCCAATCCAGTCTAATTAATAGTAATTGGTACCAGTTGTTAAGAAATACCTGGAAACGTTAATCCGTGAGGTTAGATTGGTATGAGAGCTGGCCGAAGCAATGAGTGACACCTCAGCCCTATTTAATCAATCTGCCTATGGCCTGTGCCCCCCCCCCCCCCACAGACGCTCAGGCCTCCCCAGGTGGATCCTAGCTGCCTGCCTCTTCCTGTCAATCATGGTGATGCTGTGGCTCAGCTGTGCCAGTCTAGTCACAGCTCCAGACCAGCGAGTCAAGACACAGGTTCGGACTGTGCATCTCCGCCGTAGGGTCAGCTGTTAGTGAGTCGCTGTTCGTGGGATTGTTTTAGATGGGACACAGTAGGGGGCTTTCGTTTAGGGTGTGCAGGGGCCGGGCTCATGCCTCTGCACGCTACAGCCCGTCCTTGGTGTGTGACATTGTCTGTAACACCAACCCACCATTTTCATTTTAATGAAGCCTGTAAATTCCACCTAAGAAATCAGTATGAATTAATCAGCAGATGTGTTTATTCATGCATTTGTTTGTCCCAGCTGAGCATCAATGGAGACAAGGAATTCTTGGACGACATTGATAAAGTCAGCCCTTACCCTTTGACCCCGGTCATCGCCGTGGCCATCAGCCAATCAGATGAAGGCCAGGAGGCGGGCCCCCTGCCAGTCAAAGTGGACCTGGACAAAACCATTCTCTGAGACACCAATTGGTTTGGTCCTTTATTTATTGATGTGGAACAGTTCCCAGTGCTATCTCAGTCTTTATTTTATTGTCAAGAAGACAAAAAAAAAAACCACACACACACACAGAAAACATGCACGACACCATTCATTTGCTTCTGTTTTCACGGTTTTGTCCTGCTGGAGTTGTAGATTTTCTGTGCAGATCACGTAGTTTAGTCCCTTAACAGAGAAAGACAGACCTGCCTTGATTACCAGCAAAGATGTACTATATATGATAGAGATGAAAATTCCATTAAATACATTTTGTAAACTGCAGAGATTTGTAGACGCGTATATGAAACCATAAAAGTATGGCTTGTTGAACCGTGGACAAACTTGGATCTGAGAGGGAAGGAAGACAGCAAGACCGAATCGCTGATTCAACAGGCTAGACTCTTATATTTTACTCCCATGAATGGAACTCGTGGTAGAGCAGATTTGTGTGTTGTGATTTTTTAAAATCCTTTTTGGTCATTCAACCACAGACTGGCAGTCAGGGATGTAGTGAGCTGTGATTTATTTTTTTTCCCAACGCTGAACATAAGGAAGTGCAAAGCGTTAACGAAATACTTCAATGGTGAATATTCAGTTCCGCCGTACAATCATAGTAAATCTAGCTGAAATAAAATAATGTTTCATGACACATGATTACAGAATTAGATGCTGCACGGTTATCAGTGTGTCTAGGCTGGTGGAGGGCTTTAGTGTGTGTTTTATATGAGTGTGATTCACGCGTCTAAGCGACGCTGCACGGAACGGAATTAAAATGCTGTCCGCGTACTGGACATCCGAACAGGAACTGTACTAGGCACTGATTTATTCATGTATTCATTCAGGATCAATAAGGAGACCGGCCGCTCCCGGCACTCCAAATTATAAGTTTGATGCCCCAGAGATTAACCGAGACGCTTCCTGCATAATTTTAATTTGTGGTCTGAAGGCTCACAGCAATCTCAGTAACACCGATTCATCATTTAAAATGGTCAAAACATTAAAAACGAAGCAAAGTTAGTGACTGGAAACGCCATCGTCATGGCAGGAAGGAGTTTCACCATAACAGAGCTTCGATCGATAACTTACTGTAAGGGCGAGGAGCGTTTATTTCCGTCGAAATTCAGCTAGTATAGGCACTAAGCCTGCTTATTGTATTCACAGTTCTACTGAAACAACTGCTTTGACGCGTACGCCAAATGTTTTGCAGAACACATACAAATACATATATCCGAAAAAAATCTTGCTTTTGTGACCAGGTCGAAGTGTTGAGTTCAGTGTTTCTTTAAGTGCTGTTTTTGTCTGCTTTTTACGTTTCATTTTACTCCTTAGTGTCTAGCAACAATGCATGCGTGTTTGTTACGACAGTATAGATATACAATATCTGTCAGATTTTGAAGGAAACAAATATGAATATGGTGCTTTGTATGTTTCTGCAAGATAAAACTTGAATAGGCTGTGTGATAATGTAAATCACTAAGAAGAGAAAACGCACACGTAAAGACAATTTGAAGTCATGCAATATTCAATAAGCCCACTGGCTTGGTGCAAGGTCACCGTTTGTGTTGAAAGCAAAAAGTCCTATTTAACCATGGTCGTTTTTGATTAAGTTAAACAAAATAAAGTGTTTTCAAAAAACACCCAACAATGCGTCACTGTCATTATTACGTTTGTTTTTAAAAAATATTTATTTAGCATATTTAGAGTTTCATTCAAACATTAAAGTTGTAATAGTCGACATATTTCTCAAATAACTGCTGTTATGTGGGGAAAGTTCTTTTAATATTAACTTAACGTTACACGCATACATAAAAATGGAGCTGACATGTTCATAGGGTCATATGTGAAGCCATAGGTGAGGACGGATGTGTGTGTATGTTATGTCAGTCATAACATTGTTTCTTTCTGAGCTACATATAGTTATTTATTTTGAGTAACATAGCAAATAAACAAAACGTGATCGCCATGATGTGTGCATTTAGAGATCAGTTTTTTTTAACCTTTCAGACTGCTGAATAAAGTACCAGATCATTTTTAAGATAAACGCTAACAATAAAAGGTACATCAGTCGGGTCTGACGTATTTTTCAACTAATTTTACATATCACGCATGTCTAAGTTCAAATGTTGATAAGCAATCACGGTTAGGGCCTAGTCTGGTGAGTCACGCTTTATGAGTCATTACAGCTGGGTGGAGAGTCTTACCGAGAACAGGGTGGATAATAGAGAACTTAGTAAAAGATGATTAATAAGCTCACATGGTGCCTTCTTTGCTTTGGGAGGACCTGCGCAGAACTCTAGCCAGCATTGAAAACTATTGGTTTCATCTTTATAGAGGAACCATGTTCAGTTCAGTTCAACTGCCTCTACTTCTTCATAAACAAATATATTATAGTATGTTTTGTTTAATTCAGGAATGAAAGTCATAATAATTTAAATGTGTATTAATATAGAAACCCACCTACCTAAAGATCATGTGACTTTTTTTTATCAGTTAACCTCTCAGCATCCGGGTATTCCAGTTTATTGACGAAGGTACAGGGCAAGAAACTGCTCTGGTTGGGGATCCGGTCGGAGGCTGCAGATCGTACGTTTGGCACATACAGAGCTATGACTGGATCTGAAGCTGCGACAATGGATGTAAAACATTCTGGAAAATATCGACCAGTTTATGTTGTAGAGTAAAGAAATAGATAGAAATTTCTGTAAATGAACTGAAAATAAAGCCTTTGTTTTTACGACTTTTTGCTTTTTTTCCATGGGCCTGTAAGTGGGCTTTATGCCAGAGTGGGTCTGCATATTGTGATTGTTCATCTTTTTCGGTATTTCAGCCGTAGATTGGCTGTCAGTGTTGTTGTAGTTGTGGCGAGTAGACTGAGTAGT
The DNA here is from genome assembly GCA_026777045.1 of Hyperopisus bebe. Lineage (NCBI taxonomy): Eukaryota > Metazoa > Chordata > Actinopteri > Osteoglossiformes > Mormyridae > Hyperopisus > Hyperopisus bebe. Next base: position 12,553,534 of record JAODJW010000043.1, read on the forward strand.
TTCTTTGCCAACACTGAACAGAAGCGAGTGCGAGGAGATTAAACACCTCAAGGCTGGATATTCACTTCCAACATGCAATCAAAATGAGACTTGCTGAGAAGTTTCATGTAGTTTATTTAATGATGGCATTATATGCTAGACGGTTATCAGTATGAGCGTGTTTAAGGGTGGCTGAGTATTAGTGTGTGACTCATACGTGTAAGTCTGACTGCCTGGTATAAAATGATGGATGTGTGTCATTCAATCCTTCTTTTCTTTACTTACCTAAATGCCTCATATCTCCAAAATTCCTTTTTAAATATGTTTTATATGTTTTCATATCTAACATATTTCTTGTCTTTTACTGGTTACCGGTTGTCTCTTGTGCAGCAGATTGGTTCAACTTTGGTTGTGTTTAAAATATGCTTAATAAACTTGATTGACTCATTCTTGATGTTATTTAATCATACTTGAAGTCACACAAAGAAATAATAGCTCTGCTGATTAGGTTTGGCTTTAATGGTTTTATCATGTAATGGGAAGCATAGAGCATGCTTTGGTCAAATATTACTACGGAAATTTTTACATCTATACACTTGTTTGTATTAGTTTATGTAATTAACATTCCAGCTAAGTGACAATTACCCTGGATGACTAACTTGCTGTACCAGTTAAATTTTATATGTGTATAAGTACCTTCAGACTGGTATTTGTTGAGACAGAACAGAAACCCTTCTGCCCTTATACGTACCTGTCGGTAAACCAACAACAAGCCAGATGAGTAGAGCGGTTTGGTCCAGTCTGGTAAAATTCCTCCTGAGATGCAAGGGAGTTATGACAAAGCAGAAATGAAAAATCTTGCATTCCTCATCAAAATCCATCCATCCATTTTCTATAAGCGCTTATCCAATTCAGGCTCGGGGGGTGGAGCCTATCACAGTGGTTACGGGCACAAGGCAGAGAACAACCCGGAATGGGGTGCCAACTCATTGCAGTCATCAAAATCTGCAAAAGTGAAAGAACTTTCTGGAAGTGTTTGTTGTGGTGTGCTGTACACAAAACCACACATAGAGACAGTGGCTAAATAAATGTTACGTAACAAGTATTATTCAATTGAATTTAATTCATTTTTATATAGCGCCTTTCACAACAGAGTCGTCCCAAGGCGCTTTACACGGATGTGTTGTGATACATTACAACATCATTAGAGAGAGTAATACAGAAGTATTATGTAGGTATTGGTATATTTCAAAGTAGCACTGTTCCTTTCACACATGGTTTTGTAGTTCATAAATCAAATGGCAAAATGTGTGCACCATTGTAAATTCTGTTAGCACACATATCATCACCGCTAATCTTCAGAACTTCATATCAGATAATCTATGTGTTTATAAATATACTGTTTTATGTGGCTGATAAGCCTGGGGACCCATGCAGTCTGGCAAAATGTCATTTATACATTCACCGACATTAACCAGATAGCAAATAATAATAATAATAATATACATTTTAATTTAAAAAAACCTTTATATACTTGTAATGGAAGTTTAAAATATTCAGATTGTGTTTATATGATTATACCCCCTCCATGTATTTCTATATGCCATTTAGTTGGTTACGTAATGCGTCAGCCATTTATCCTGGCAGATCTGTCACATGACATCCTCTCCAGACTATAACCGCAGGCCCAACCGTTTGGAACACTTACCGTCCCCTCGCTCAGACCTCAGATTTTACAATCTCACACGCAGGCAAAGGATTGAAACATAAAGTGCTCTTGTATCAATGACGCTATTAAAACCGCTTAGGACACATACTCCTTAGTGAACAACATAATCCCTCCTGTTTGCAATTACCTTTAAATCTCTCCTCACACTTTCTTGTACTCACTTTAATTGGCACCTGCTGTTCAGACCTTTTTATAATGCGGACTGCAAGATAAAGATTGGCAACTTGTAGGTTATGCATTCAAGTCCCAAGATGTGTTATAATAGGCTATGACACTCACTGAGAGGGGTGCCTGGCTTACACTAGTGCAACAAAAATAAAACTCTTTTAAAAGTAATACATTTTAACTTAAAAACTACAAGTAGTGCATTTCAAACGTGCTTCGTTTTTAATGTTTAGGTTTTAGTTATATTTTGCATATGCATAATGCGAAGCGGTCTTGGAATGCGTTTTGTGCAGGGACACTGCAAACACCGCCGCTACACGCGACCGCCGCCGTGAGCTCTGGTAATATCGTTCTACACGGATATGAAGTTGCCGAGTCATGCTGATGTCGAAATCATGCAGGGAACGTCGGGTGAAATGCCTGAAGCAGGAGACAGCGCATAGTCTCGGCGTAGAGGGAGCGCTCGGACGGAGCAGGCCACCGCAATTACCAGCTATCTAAGCAGGGACTTTGAACTTAGAGCGACAGGACGCCGGGAATCGGACGTGAATATAACGGCACCCTGCTGTATCAGCGCCGATCACGCCGCGTAGGAGGACGGCGTGGGAACCCCGTCTGCGTGTTTTTCACGTTGACAGCTGCGTCGACTTAAGCCGGGGGAAAGTCGTTCACGACGCATGAGTGCGTTTGACAAACATACTTGATGGGCGAAATCTTGGTGTCCGGATCGCGATCTCGTTTCAGGTAAGTAACGATCCCCCTACCCCCACCCCGCTATCTGCAGCACTTCACCTGAGTCGTAACATTTAATCGGGAAAAAGAGCGTTTCACCTACATCAGTTTTACAGTTTAATTGTCGCTGGCGGAAGAAGGGGGAAGTTGTATTTCAAAGTAATAAATGGATCTGTAAAACCGAAAGTGAACAGCCTGTGCAAATATTGGCACGCAGCCCTATAAAGTTTCTGTCGACGCTGCCTGTATTAATACTAATATTCCGTCTGCTGTTAATTCTCGGCTTGGAGGCGTAGCGTGTGTCATATGACATTTTTCTTACTTGCTTTTATCGTGTAACTTTTGAAAATTTAACCCATTCTCTCCATTTTACAGGGTTGATGCAGTAGATAAATTCTTACGTTTACTGTTGCGTTGCCTAGTTAAAAAAAAAAGTCTAAAGTGAATTAATTTCAACTAGAAAGGAATTGTTACGCTACGTTGTTCGTAATTTTAAGCCTTTTCTCGCACAAACCGGAGTGATTAACGGATCGTCGAACAAGAGGGTTTCGTATATGACGTGCTGCTAAGTGCACTTATCATCCCTAGCCTTGCGTGTTTATTGCTTGATAGCGGGCCCTAATGTACACTGACCTACACTCGGAATTTGCTGAGTAAATACGCCAGTCCGAGTACCTCTCCGCCGACATACCGGCTGTCGCTTTTGGTGGTCCGCTGATTGTTACCCATTTTACCACCTACCCTGTAAAGCCTTTTCTTACGTTTTATTTTGGTACTGAGTTGGATTCAAAAGCAAAAGAGAAACAAAACACCGTTTGTTATATATTTACCTGGCAAATGTATCCATTCAGAACAACTTATACACCCAAGTTCTTTGCGGTGATTCTACCGAGTCTGTGCCATTTGCATGTAATCTTATTTTAAAGAAATATATTGGTTACTTGTTCAAAAGATATATATTTCTGTTTTAAAATCACTATGTGTGCTAGTTGAAAGTAACAGGACTGAGTTTTATCATAAAATCAGCAAATTCTTAGTAACGTCACAAACCTAATAGTTTCTCTCTCTGTCTCTCTGACTGAGCGTTGAGTTTGACTGCCTCACCAAAAATATAGGGAAAGGGAAAGAACTTCCCTTTGGTTTTCCAGTAGTCTTCAGGCAACTGAGATGATGGAAGTTCCAGCTGAATGTGCCACTTGTGGAATGTGCCAGATTTTTGGGGGACAGAAAAGTAATAGGGTAACAGGACTGAGTGAAGTCCCGGGGACACAATTAAAACGTGTATTTTACGTAGCATATCGATTTACCATAAGGAAAATAGTTAAAGCATAAATGGGAAAAACTGTTACATGATAAAAAAAATTAGATTTTGAATTTTTTTAACCGTTATATTTCACGGTGTGCTAGATAGTTCTCATTACTGTTTTACATTATGTATGTTAAATGGGCAATGGGGACACTGCTTGATGATAACATGTATTATCAAGCTACCGCTCATGCATTTTTATATATACAAATGGTGGAGACAGAAATGGCCAGAAATCATAGCGTGGGGGGGCAGCAGAAAATCAGGCCAGTCTCATAACGATTCACTTGGTGATAAAATCACTCTACACTCAACTACCCATTTTAAATCAGTTTTTAAATGACCTGTGGCATTACTAAGACCAAAAATCTATTTGTCTCTCAACAGCACTTTTCTTCCGAGAAATCTCCTCTCCTCTCCTTGTGTGTGCGATCTCTGCCAGTAGCTGCATGTGTTAGGATTCAGTTATAGGTGTACAGAAGGCTGGCAGCGTCAAACCGCACAATGGGCCAGATAGGAGGCTAAGATGCCCCCAGGCTGTGGAGGCAGTGGTTCTGCGTCCTGTGATCAGAGCTCCTTTAGGCTGAACTGCCTGATCGCTGCAGTCAGGAAACTCAAGACGGCAGCTTTTCTGCAGGATGACTGACGGCAGCCTTTCAGCTGCGATTGTCCGCCGTTCCGGGTCGACCGTTTCCTTTAAAGCCTCGGTCCACTGGGTCTTGCACAGGGTACGAGTTTAAACATTAGTCAAAAGAATAGATTGAGCTGCATATTTACTGAAGCCGTCCGTGAAAAACCACCTTAGCGTACTGGCTGGTGACTTTTTTTTTATATATTCCAAAAAGGCGCTATATATATGTATATGTGTGTGTGCGTGCGCGTATTATATATTCTGGCTAGCCTCAATTTCTGTGTGTGTGTTTCATGCTCCCAGTAACTGGAGGTTTATTGGCTTGTTTTCTTGCTCCCGTAATGCACTGTAATGGTGAAACGGAAGTGAGAGTAGATGTGCTGATTCTTTTTCAGCTGTTGTACGGCTCTTGCACACACAGGAATGATTTTCCTCCTTATAAGCATTATCCATAAACTGGAAACACACATGATGACGTTTTAAAGGCATTTGTTGTAATCAGATATAATTGTGTCGCTTTGTTTACACTCTAAATAAGGTCAAAAGCTTTGAGCCAGCTGGTACAGTAAGTTCGTAGTTCACCTGTCCATATGACATAAATGTTGTCATCAGAAGCGACCGTGCAGCCCAGATTTTGCGTCTAGCAGAGTTGTTGCGTATCGGTGCACGTCGACTGTGCATGCACAAGGAATTATTAGTCTGCTGGTCTGGTGAAACATCACTGCTGTATGCATGCAGTGACCGTCTGCGTATGTGGACAATGTCCCTAAATGTCGAATCTATGCAAAATTATCTGTGCACTCACCCATGCGCCATCTGCAGCTGCACTTGGACAAGTGGAGCATGAACTATGCTTTAAGCAGAGAGTGCTGAACTTGAAATGAGGGATTTTATAAATTAGTAGGCTGTAGCACTATTAAATCCATAGACGGGTCCACATTCTTGCTCCCCTCCAGCTCCCGGTAGGAGCAAAAACGTTGGGAAACGCTGTTGTAACCCTACTCCCTTCTTCTCTAGGTTGACGGTCCTCCATTTGGATCTGCAGATGTCTTCTCCTGTGGCTGGAGGTCAGTTTTCATAACCTGTAACCCTTACCCCGTGTGAGGAGGTACCACAGAGGATGCTGGGAAGAGCCTCCGGTCTGATGGAAGTCTTTTAAAAAAGACTCTACTGCAGTCAGTCACATCAGCAAAGTCGGGTTTTCTTGAGTATAAAAACCCACCAGCTTTATCACTGGTCTAGGGAAGAATCCTCAGGCTTTTCTGCTCCAAGTACAGGGGCTCAGTAGGTCTGGAGCCCCGACATCCATGTACTACCTTTTGTCCTTGTTCTGTGGTTTCTCCGTTTGGTCCGGCAGATGTGTGAAAAATGTGCGGAGGGCTCTCGGGTGTGAACTGAGCTGGTCTTCTGAAGCAGGGTGAGGTGCACAACCTGCTCGGACCTCATCTCCAAAAAACCCCCCCCCCCCCCCCAGTCAAATCCCACCACAGTGATCAGGGCTTAAACAAGCGGCCTACTTTCTAGCCCGCCCTGACCTGCCTCGGAGCCAAACCGATTTCTGTGTCAGCTTCCAACTCCTTATCTAACCACACTGAGGACTGTGGAGGCACAAAGGGGAGGATGATATGTATGAGGAAGAAGAAGCCCACCAAGGACAAGGACTTCTCGGCCATCGCCGTCCCGTCCATGAGGGGCGAAGGCTACCTGGACTACAGGGTGGAGAGCCACCCCTCGCAGGCCTTGCAGATCATGGAGGAGCTCCGACACCACGGCCTACTGTGTGACCTGGTCTTGCACGTCACCTACAAAGGCTCCTGCGTGGACTTCAAGGTGAGGAACTCATGGCATTGGCGTGGTGTGACTCCAGGAACCGTTTGGCCAACGACATCGCGGGTACCCTGCAATTTTAGTGCAAGACTGAGCATGAACATCCCCCACGTGCGACAGAGGGAAAGGCTGAAAGCAAAATATGTCCCTCTCTTCACCAAAACAACCAAAGCTCAGGAAAGGAAGTTGTGTGCTCGAGATCTTGTAATTAACTGAGAGCTCCCATAATCCTCTCGAGTTTTTCACTCTACACATTCTATATTAAAATATGTTATATACACAGATGAGCCAAGACCCACGTGAGGCAAATTATGTTTCCCGCAAAACATAATCTCGTAAAAACGGTTCATGTCAAGGTCTGGGATATGGTAGACCAAGGGTGGGCAATCTTATCCAGAAAGGGCCATTGGGTATGTTGGTTTTTGCTTGAACTCCTCAATTAAATTACTAATTAGAGGCCTGATTGGCTGAAGAGTCCCCACACCTGGGTTTGAACAGGTTATCCCTAAATCCTGAATAGGCACTGGCCCTTTGCGGATAACTGGCCACTCCTGTATTAGACAATAAGCTAACATACGGTACTTGTCAACACATTAAATGCAGAAGAAAATGGGCAGGGATAAATATCTGAGTGACTTTGACAAAGGCCAAATCATTACGGTCAGACAGCTGGGTCAGAGCATGTCTGAAACAGCCAGGTTTGCGGGGCACTCATGGTCGACTGTGGTCGGTACCTAGTGTGAGTGATCAGAGGAAGGAAAAACCGTGATCTACTGTAGTTGCAAGGTGTCGGGCAGCCAAGACTCTATAGCAGGATGCCAATGAAGGTTAATCCGCCTGGCATCCCAGGGTAGTATATGACTCAGCAGGTTAGGACCTGGTACGTTTGGTTGGAAGTTTGCTGGTTCAGATCCCAGTATCTGCAGAGTGATGTCACTGTTGGCCCCCTGAGCAAGGCCCTTGACCCCCAGGGACTGCCTGACTGAAATTTTGAAAAGAATTATGTAACTATGGTTAAAAAACAAACTTAAAAAACAGTTTCAGTCCATCACCATACTGAATGCTGCTAAGCTGAAAATCTGATCCAGTGCACCTTTATGTTTACAATACAGTCTCATGGTTACAACTAAGTTGGACTCATTGCTTAATTTTAGTGCTGCTATTTTCAAGTGCAACAGGCGAAAAGTGCAATATCTTGAACCTACGGGGTATGACGACTTTATCGTGCTAGTATGTTTGTTTATTGTTTGTTTATTTGATGTTTTATTGTTACTATGTGACTGCTACTTACATGTGACACTGGAGAGGATGCACCTTTTAAAATTTCGTTGCTGCGGAAATGACGACTATAAAGCATCAGAATCTGAATCGGAAAAGTGTCTAAATGGGTCAAAGGTCTGAATGTAACTGAATGCTCTTCTCCTAGGTCCACAAGGTGGTCCTGGCCTCATGTAGCCCCTACTTCAAGGCCATGTTCACCAACGACTTCAGGGAGTCGCATGCCTCTGAGGTGACCCTGCCGGACGTATGCCCTCAGGTAGTGGGCCGGCTGATCGACTTCGCCTACACGTCGCGCGTGACGGTGGGGAAGGCCTGCGTGCTGCACCTGCTGCTGGCCGCCATGCGCTACCAGATGGCGGACGTGGAGCGGGCCTGCTGCGACTTCCTGGCCAAGAACCTGGAGCCCGCCAACGTCATCGGCATCGGCCGCTTCTCGGAGGAGATCGGCTGCAGTGAGCTCTACCTGCTCAGCCGGCAGTACATCAACACGCATTTTAACGAGGTGGGCATCTCGCGCCCTCGCAGCCCGCTGCATGCCAGCGGACGCCTTAACGAGACGGGCAGCTGGATCCGCGGGCCCCTCTGCCGCTGGCTGCGCCTGCACGGCTGATAGTGCGTCGACTCGCACGCTGATGAGCTCTGCCTCTGCTTATGTTCCCGCCAAACTTGCTGAGGCTGCATTTTGCAGAGGAAGCAACTTTGGCTCTTGGGAATTTCGTCAGTTTTTCCTGAACAAAATGTCCCCTCCTATTGAAACAGGCCTCATCATCCACGCGGTGGCTTTGCCATTTCTCGTGGCTTTAATGACAATAAATTTACCCACTTTTGTCACAGGAACCAAACAATAGAATTCGCATGTCTTTTTTTGAGGTTTTTCTCAGTTACATTTTTCATTACAGACAGAGGTGGAAAGTTCAGGTCTAGAAAGTAAAAATCCAAACCAGAATTTTGTTCCAACTAACCAGTTGAGTCTGTGACACTGACTCTTTTTATGCTCAACTAGTTGGTTGAAACAAAATCTTGGTCTGGATTTTTACTGTCTAGACCTGAACTTTCTGCTTCTGTCATTTAGCCCCCTTTGCACCATAGTTCCCTGACGGTACAAGAAAACTGCACTGTGGATTGACTTAACAACAGTCTGACCCACATTCGTTCACACACACTCACACACACACTCACACACACACACACACACACACACATACATATATATATATATATATATATATATATATAACTCATTGTATAACTGAAACAAGACATCACAGCGGAGGATGTCCTGTGGTAGTTCAGACGTGTAGCTATTAGAAAACGCTTTAGAGTGGAACGGTGACCTTATGGTCAGTCACTTCTGATCAGGGAGCTTAGCTTGGGGTCTCTGTGCTGCATCTGATGCGCTGGTCGGCCCTGTGACTTCACCGTTTGACTTCCAGTGCAGATAACATGCAGGGTTGTTGGCTGGAAGGTGAACGTGTTGGCCAGTACCGATACTGAGATATGACAGATTTACAAACACATGCGATTACCATATAGTCGTCGTCAGGTTAAAGTTGTAGGCGTTCAGTCTGTATTTATATGCTGCTGTGAGAGTTGCTGCTTAGTGCTCATTTACAAAGATTCTATTTTCTCTTTCTGTTTGCCTTTATTCCTGAAAAGTGTTTAACAACATTCCTGCAGTCCAAGGCTCAGATCTGAATGGCAAATATGAATCAGCTCGGTAAGATTAACGAGTACCTGACCTTTTAATGCCATGAGTAATGAGAAGGATTGAAATCTGTCCAGAACTTAATGGGAGACATAATTTTTTTGTAATGCGGTGATATATTTTAGGTTTGGCCAAAGTCCTGCTTTAGAAGCACATCTCGTATAAGGTGTTGGGCCGGCCAGAAATCTGTCAAATGACGTCAAGTTGACAAAGGCTCCAAAAAACGAACCGTTGACAACGGTTCCATTACCGTCTGTGTTGTTGCCACATAGCAACAGAATATGAATGTGGATCATGTCCGCTGCCTGATACAGACCCCCTGCCTCCTGCATTATGGTGTCTAGAGCTCCACCCCCCCCCCTTCAGTGACCCTGTTATCAGACACGCGGTGTGGGAGATACTGTAGATGGGTAGATCCTTAAATGAAAATCATTTTTTCCCTTTGTTCTTTCTTTCCATTTCTCATATCAGTTTGCCTTAACTTTCACCATCACTCCTTATCTGAGGATTCAGGAAGCTGTCAAGGAAAATATTTTTTTATTGTTAATATGTTTGATCCTGTGAATTTGGATACGCTGGAGCAGTGTTTCTCAAATAGTTCCTCAGGGACCCCGAGATGGGCCACATTTTTGCTCCCTCCCAAATCCCAGTAGCAGCAAAAATGTGGACCGTCTAGGGGTCCCCGAGGACCGGATTGAGAAACACTATTTTGGAGTAGCTCTGGTGTACATGCTAACCTGGACGTCATGTTTGTCTGCAGGTGACCAAAGAGGAGGAGTTTTTCAGTCTGTCACACTGTCAGCTGCTGGATCTGATCAGTCAGGACAGCCTGAAGGTGCTCTGTGAGTCGGAAGTCTACAAGGCCTGCATGGAGTGGGTGCGCTGGGACGTAGAGGGCCGCGCTCAGTATTTCCACGCCCTGCTGGACGCCGTGCGCATCTACGCGCTACCGCCACGCTTCCTGAAACGCCAGCTGCAGTCCTGCCCCGTGCTTAGCAAGGCCGACTCCTGCCGCGACTTCCTGTCCCGGATCTTCCAGGAGATGGTGCTCCGCAAGCCGCAGCCGCTGCCCCCGGTGCGGGGGCCCCAGCTCATCTACGTGGTGGGCGGGTACCGGCAGCAGTCGCTGGCGTCCTTGGAGGCCCTGGACCCACGCTCGGGCTCCTGGCTGCCGCTGGCCAGCATGAGCGCACCCAGTAGCGGCCTGGGGGCCTGCGCGCTCTTCGGCCTGCTCTACGCCGTCGGCGGCCGCAACCTGCCGCAGCAGGAAGGCGCCGAGTTGGGCTCGCTCAGCTGCTACAACCCCATGACCAATCAGTGGACGGAGCACAGCCCCATGCAGACCCCCCGTAACCGCGTGGGCGTGGCGGTCATCGACGGCAGCATCTACGCCGTGGGGGGGGCCCACGGCTCCACACACCACAACACTGTGGAGAAGTGAGTGGGATGTTTTGGGGAAGTGAGTGGGATGTTTTGGGGGGGGGGGGTCCTCGTAGTCTCTGTTTGTCGACTCTGCTAGACCTACAGGGGGAGCAGGAATTGTGATGCTTTATCACGCCTTTACACCAGCGTAGAAAGCAAAAATAACACATCAAAAAAACAGTAATACTTGTAATTTCACTCTCTATTTAGAAAATTTCCATGTTTTTCCTCAAACAAAAAGCAAAAATAATACAATAGTATTTTAAATTTTAGTCATTGTTTGAAAATTTGCACGTTTTTCTTAAACAAATTAAAAGCAAAATACAACAATACTACAATAATACTTTTATTCTTTCATGATGGATTATTATTCATCTTCATTTCATTTTACGTCTACATTAAAATACCGCTTTTATATAAGGGCGTGGATGTCGCTCTCATTTTGGCGTTTGGTTGTGTCAGCCCTTGCTGTGTGATCATACAGGTTTTTTCGCAGGTCATAAAGTACCTGACAAGGACAGTGTGCTGACATCATGGCGGGTGCCGTTAGCCACAGGTAGCTGGCTGGGAAGATTACGAGGTCGTTATTGGGTGGCATTTTAGCATCGCACCCGTCAGGCGGGTTTGTCAGCGGCCTGAACGTTTTGCAGAAAGTGTTTTCCTCACCATCGCCGTCTGTGTGACCAAATCTGTTCTCGGGAAGGATGTCCTGGCCTGGATCACTGTGGCCTTTTGGCCTCTCGCACGGCGTCTCTCTTGAGGAAGCACATTGCAGGTGTACGGGCTGCAGACAAACGCCTTTCGTTAAAAACCTGACTAGCTCCCCAAGGGCAGGTGAGCGATTGTGCCAAACCTGCAGGACATCGAGGGTTAAAGGGACACTGCACTACTACTACTAAATGTGGAGTGTGTCACGTGGTCCTGACGATTTACGAGTGAAGAATTAACAGAGCAGCTGCTCTTAACAGGATGGATGCCTGACTTTAATCCTTTAAAGGCTGAACGTACGGTTGTCACTTAGGGGTCTTAACGAACCATGAACCGCGGGATAATGGTGGAGAAGCAGAGCCGAATCGTGAAACCATGGAAAGGCGTGAACCCAGATGGACTTTCATGCTCCCCCCGGTCTGTCCGGCAGGTACGACCCCGAGACAAACCGCTGGACGTTTGTGGCTCCGATGTCGGTGGCACGCCTCGGGGCAGGTGTGGCGGCGCGCGGCGACGTGCTGTATGTGGTCGGCGGGTTCGACGGCGAGAACCGCTGGAGGACGGCGGAACGCTACACCCCGGAGACCAACTTCTGGCAGCCCGTGGCGGCCATGGCGACTGAGCGGAGTGGCCTTGGTAAATGGCGGGGGGGGGGGCTTCGCCGCGGTTGGTGACGCCTTCACAGCAGAGTGCATCTCGGTGCGCTCACAGCAATGACGGCTCCTGGATAAGACATTAACAATGGCTGAGGGGTGAGAGAGGTGGGGTGGGTGCAGGAGGGGTCATGTGGTGATCTCTGCGAGCAGCGGCACAGTAGGAGGGCTTGGATATCCTGGCAGGTTGGAGGGCCCAGCACTTGAGTAGGTAAAATTGGACAAGGAGCACAGAATTTCTAGTTACTGTCCATGAGTAAGGTGTAGAACCTGAACCCCGTACCCCTGTCCATGAGTAAGGTGTAGAACCTGAACCCCGTACCCCTGTCCATGAGTAAGGTGTAGAACCTGAACCCTGTACCCCTGTCCATGAGTAAGGTGTAGAACCTGAACCCTGTACCCCTGTCCATGAGTAAGGTGTAGAACCTGAACTGGTGCTGTGAAAAATGTCCACATCCTCATGCACTACATCAGGTGTATAAACTTATATTGCCCTGGGTAAAAGCTTAGAAAAATAACGCTAAGACAGCAGGTTGAAGGAAGGCAGTAAAATGTAATGATCCTATAAAACCTGTTTTAAAGCCACTGTGCTCTCACTGTGTTTGTGTGTGAGCGTGTGTGAGCGTGTGCGCGCATGTGTGTGTGTGTGAGAGAGTTATGCATATATTATATTGTGGAAAAAATCTGCTGTTTTGACATTAGTGACCATTGGCTATTTTTTCAAACCCCACAAGGGGAAACTCAATTGTATAAAAACCCGTAATCAGAAAACCTAAAAAAAAAATGTCTTGAAGTCTTGTATTTAGTTTAATTACTTATGGTTAAAGTTGTCATTGTTGGGATTAGGGTTTTTCCCATAGAAATGAATGGACAGGCCCCACAAAGATGAGTACAAACGTGTGTGTGTCTGTGTGTGTGTGTGTTCTGAAGGGCTGGTGTGCCTGGATGATCACCTGTTCGCGGTGGGGGGGTACGACGGCAGGATGCAGCTGCAGTCGGTGGAGCGCTACAGCATCGAGCGGGATGTGTGGCAACCCGTAGCTCCCATGATGCACTGCCGTAGCGCCCATGGGGTCGCCGTGCACCAGGGCCGGATCTATGTGCTAGGTGAGTGTCATGGAACACCCGTCGATGGGCCAGACGTCAGGGGCTTCCTGAAACACTGCATGTAAGTGCAGTGCCAGCAGGGGGTGCAGTGTATATCAAACTAGGCCGGCAAACAGGGACAATTTCTTATGCTGATTGAAGATACTTGATTGGAAATTCGATAAACGGTCATGTTTAATAGTGCTTCTCAATTTGGTCCACTGAGAGTCCACATTTTTGCTACCAGCAGGAGCTGGGAGGGAGCAAAAATGTGGACTGTCCAGGTTGGGAGCAAAAACGTAGACTATCTGGGCGTCCCCGAGGACGGGCTTGAAAACACTGGTGTATGGAGTGTATGACGTTATTGATTCATTTGAATGCCACCAGTTAAGGAAAACTGTAGCATTTGAGTCTTTTCCAGTGCCTTGTCACCGTGGTTTCAGGTGGCTTCAACCAGGGAGGGTTCCTGTCCAGCGTTGAGTACTACTGCCCAGATCGCGACGAGTGGACATACGTGACGGACATGCCCACGGGGCGCAGCGGAATGGGCGTGGCCGTTACCATGGAGCCCTGCCCCGGCAACCTACCAGAAGAGGAGGAAGTGGTGGAGGGGTGACCAAAAAGACAAACATGCTCTCAGATTAAGGACTAAACCTCCTGACCAAGGAAACGATTGAGCTCCAGTGAAGAGACACTGATGAACACCACACTGGTGGTACACGCCATCAAGCTGTACTTGCTCATTTCCTGCAGTCTAAAAGTTTATTTTTGCAGAGTTTTTAAAACATAATATATAACCTCAAGGTAGTAACTTATTTTTATTTACAAAATATCAACAAGTCGACAATAGTTTGATGTCCTCAAAACCATCTGCAGTGAAAATCCGACTGGTGTCCACTGGATACACCTGAACTTTGTGGGTGACGATTACTGCAGTTATGGACACAGCAAAGTTAATATGTTTATTTGTATATTTACTCGGGGGGGGAACTGAAGTAAAAATTTCTCAAAATAAGTCATGGAAATTAATTCAGACTTGTTTTAAATGCTGGATACCTTTGTAAAGACAGAGGAAAGTCTTGTAAAAGCTTCTATTAGCTGATTTACCCGCAAAGCCTGATGCTTTTTTTTCTCAGACTTTTTTTTTCTTTTTTTTTTTTTACCTACTTATGATTTTTTTTTTATTGCAGAAATTCATATTAAGTACCTTGCTTAAGGGTACAACATCAGAACAACTCCTGGGGTCTTAACCGAAACTGCAGGTCTGGTGTCCTTAACCATCATGCCACAGAATGACACCCCCCCCCATTTTCAGTTCTTTGCTTTAGAATTTGAAGTGAAAGTCACTGTTGACTCACAACAACAAAATGTGTCCTCTGCATTTAACCCATATGTGACATAGGAGTGGGCAGTTATTATGTAGGAGCTGGGGAGTAATACCTTGCTGGTCAGGGATTTGAACCAACAACCTTTCAATCACAAGCACATGACCTTTACCATTACACCACCATTCCACCTTACAGGACTGACTGCATTGTTTCGCTCTGTGTATGTACAATCCATCAGTTGCTTGCTTTACACACTGCACATAATGCATCAAAGAACCCGTAACTACGAAAAAGCCCTCCATTTTGTCTTGTGCAATCGCTTAAACTCTTTGAGACTAAAACAGTCAATGGTGCACTGATTTTTGCCATGGTGGGTGAAGGCGAGGTGGTTATTCAGAGTGGCATGATGGTTCAGTGGGTATAATGTTTTGCCTTGTACCTACAGAGCTGGGGGGTTGAATCCTATCTCTCTCCTGAATGGGGAGTTTTCTCCTGGTGCTTACCAGCTTCCTCGAGTTTCCTCCTGAAGGGGAATTGGTGTCTCTATATTGCCTGTAGTGTCTGGGTTTGTGAATCTCAGTGAATCTAAGTTCTAGCTTGGATGGATAAACATTTAATTATTTTAGCTGCGTGTTTGTTTGCTACCACTAGATGGTGCTCGATTGCTATAATTTCTTTAGAAGCGATCTTGCCGAAATTCATAATGAATATGTTCAGCTAATTAAGATCATTTCATTCACCATTGCAATGCCTCTTGTTTCAACGGTGATAGTATATCAGTGTTTTGATAACCATTTCAACACCTTCACAAGGGATTGTCTTTCATGTCTGATGACATCTGATCCCCTTGTCTAATTTTGATAGTGTGCCAAGTTAGTCATTGTTTTCCTCTGTAGTAACGTGTTTTTTTCCCCCACTTGTACTAAGTCACTCTCAGCAGTTGACAATTCTCTGCCTCCATTTTTAAAATAGGCAATGAATAGCACTTTTGGTTTGGTGATGTTAGGCAGTCTGGCTGAGGCACTAGTCAATCCACCCCCTGGAGAATCTGGTGCGTCCCCCGGAGAAATTTCTGGATATGGAGTGATCGATTACACCCTCCATGTGACTCTAAGCAAGCAAGCTGCGAACTCCACCGTCTGGTGCAGGAGAAAGGTGTTCTGTGATATTTCTACAAATCATTTTTCAGGGGTTCGCCAAAGGGTACGACACTGAGACGTGCTCCTTAATAATCCACAAAAGTAACAGCAGTATGTTTTCCTAATTCTTGTACTTGCAAATATCCTTGAAAAGATACCTAAATTCTCCTAAATAAATGTATTCAGCTATAGAATTGACTGAATGTGTAAGTCACCTAAAAAACTGATTAAATAAAGGAACAATTGTATCAGTAACAATAACAGTGCTTAAAATTTAAAGTGGAATGTCTCACTGATACCAGGGTGGTAGGTCAGTGCGGAAATTGAAGTTGCTATGGAAACCGTAAACGATGTCCTGTTGAGTTGAGGTGCCCCTTTTTGATCTTTTGGCCAGACAGTGGCATCCTACCTGTGACCCACCGACTTGTCCTCATGAAGCTCACACTGAAGGGGGGGTTATAACGGAAGAAACATCCCATCACCCCCATAATGGCAAGTACACCTCATGAAAATACTTAGTAGAGGGTGTCAGCGGTCTGTTAATGCACCGCTACAGTGGCCATCTTTGTGGGGGGGGGGGCATAATTATTGCTCCATGTTGACAGGAAGAGCCTTGGGGAGGGGTCACAGCTGAGCGGAAGGCCACAGGCTGGGCAGCATGTAGCGACCATAGGGAAGGGAATGGTGAGGTTGGGGGGGGGGGGTCCATACCCCAAGCATCAGACAGTTATATAATCCGAACACCCCCCTCACTGCTGCATTCAAAAGCAAGCATCAGGAAACAAAGACTGGGAGCCTTTATTTACACCCTGATTGGCAGAGATGGGCTCCATTCTGCTTACTGGATATATTCCAGTTTATTCTTATCAGACTCGGAACATGCCATAAACATGCATAGACGCCGCTTATAAACGACTCATCCAGGAGGGGGTCAGAGTGAATCTAGGCTTCCCCCTGGAAGCACAGGATGGGGGAGACTGTGGACGGGATGTGATCCCATGACGGCGCACTCTCTCACCGTACGGGTGGTTTGCAGACTGCCTAACCTGCGGGGGGGGGCTTTTAGACTGCAGCAACCAGCACAGAGCCAGGGGGTTCAAACCCACAACCCTAGAGGAGTGAGCGTATAGTGCTACCCACTCAGCCATCATGCCATAACAAACATGCCTGTTGCATCTTGTCACACTTGAAGCTGTTATTCTTTGTTACATTTTCCTATGTCTATTTAAATCTATGTCAGGCCTAGCAAAATGAAAAGAGGGCATTAGAACCAAAAACTGAAAATTAAGCACTGGTTGTTTTGTGCACCCCTCTACTGTCACAACAATGCCCCGGAGAATTGCAATCTGAATGATGATGAACTTGGTTATTAAGCAGAAAGTCGATTTGGGTTCAAAATGCCTGCAGTTCCACTGGCTACAGAAAGGGGGAGCTAGGGAGCCAGGTTTGTGAGCACCACTTCCGTTACTGGGCAAACTCTCCTGGGGGGCTGAAAGGCACTGCCTGGGCTACTGTGCCGGTGTCCCCCAGCAAGAACACAGCACTTCTCTCTTATCTACCCGGACCTGCTGCTGGAGACAGCCTGCAGTGCATTAAACAGCCTGGGCCTCGGAATACGCATAACCCACTGGAGATGACTTCTGTGAGGAGGGTAATGAGAAGAGAGTC
>JAODJW010000043.1:12570932-12583462 GCA_026777045.1 Hyperopisus bebe
TGGGGGTATGGGTGGGGGAAGGGTTGGTTTGAGGAGAGAAAACATTTTTCACACAGCAAAGCTTGCGTGTCACTCTCAGGAAGTGGAATGCTGCTTCACTGCAACGATTGCTTCCTAGCTTCCTTATCATTGTTTGATTTTAGCAGCCACTGTCCCTCCTGGCACTTAAAACCGTAAGGAAATTACAGCTAATTCATCAAGCCCCAGGTAGAGTCTGGGTTTACCAGGCCGAGGATCGTACATTCACAGCAGAGACTCAGAATGTTCACGATGAAGCAAATCTGACTGCCAATCTGATTGGCCAAGAGCTGGAGGCGGCACCCACAAGCAGATGTCT
Organism: Hyperopisus bebe; assembly: GCA_026777045.1. Lineage (NCBI taxonomy): Eukaryota > Metazoa > Chordata > Actinopteri > Osteoglossiformes > Mormyridae > Hyperopisus > Hyperopisus bebe. Next base: position 12,571,270 of record JAODJW010000043.1, read on the forward strand.
ACCCATCAAGGTGACACCGTGTCCAACATCACCGGCCCGTTCGGGTCAGACTGTCCCAAGCCTGGGGCCTAGGCAAGGACATAAGAGAAAGTTTGATTTTGGGCAGGACACAACTTCAACATTTAAATACAAAGGATGATTCATTAGGGGGGGGGGGGTCAAATTAAGTCAAATTAAATATTGGGGGGGGGGGTTACGTACCCCAGTTCTTATGCCGCTGGGCCCTTGGACTCCAGGTCACCATCTTCTAAGAGCTTCAGGATAAAGGGGAGAGACCCAGTGGGTGGACTGGAGTAAACATAGAGGGGCACTCAAGAAGCTCCGGAGCAGGACATCAAGAACGGAGCCCACATCTTACAACATGAGGAGCAGGCAGAACTTAGATTTATGAATGCTTAAAAAAATCTAAACTAACGTTTTTTTATGTATAAAGATGACAGGAAGTCCCATCTGTGAAATTTTAAGTATGGTTTAACTGACGGCAGAGATCCCAATCCATGCTATGTTAAACCCCTAGTTATTTTAAACAGCATTACAAGACCATCATCCCAGCCTTCATGAACATTTTAGAAGGACATTGTAATCAAAACGCATATAATACGCACAGGTTCAGCCAAGAATAACAAATCGTTTATATGAATTAAGCTGGGCGCTCATGCACTATGGATGCACTGCATATCCTTGATAATTCGCTGTAAAACCCAAGGAAATCCATTGAAAGAGTTAATTGCAGCATCATCTTAAATAATAAATGCAGCACAACATCAGAAAAGCAAATGGTTTATTTTGCTGCCTATGACAAATTCTTAGTCAGTTTTGATAAAAATACCATACACTGCATTACACTAAAACGGAGAGATGCGGCTTGTGATTCTATCGCCCCTAATACGACAAATGTTGAGATTATCTGTCGGACTGCAGGAAAAGTTAACAGGTTAAGGACTACGTCTTTAAACTTTAGTCAAGAAGAAGACATAATAATAACACTAATAATAATAATAAAAAGAAACTTCATGTTCCTGTCTAAAATCCATATCGGCTTAATAACGTTAAGTCCACTGGAGACAGACTCTTCGATTACTTATCGGTGCACAACCATACAGCTCAGGAAATGCACTTAAGTGTCCGTTTGCATGCCTCCAATTATCAAGACGCGTAAATATAGTGTTTATGGCCAACTTTCCAACTTTTTTTCATTAATAAATTATTTGTTTACGTGTGTGTTTACTTGGGTACGTTCTTTGACTTTTACGCGAAGGCACAATTGTTTCATTTAAAAGCAGCCGTGCCCAATTGCATTACAGGACAAACACAAACACTTTTAACACTTCCTCTAAGTCTAAAAAACAACAGAGATAACTAAGAGGGAGGCCATACAGAACAGATTATACACTGTTAAAATCCTAACTGCCTAACTCTCCTAACTCGCTCACAAGCATGAGTTGCCGGTTTCAAGCTACCCTCTCTGTGAATTGATTCTACGATGGACCTACTCGAATCTGAACGTACCGAAGCGGGGGATGAGCAGAGGGGGGACTTCACATTTAATGATTTGTTTAACGATAGTATACACTAAAGCAAACTATGAATTTTTATACATACGTATAATAAGTTTTATTTTAAAACAACCTCTATACAATGTAATATTTTACGCAGATACGCCATTCACCACGGACCGTTTACCCCGTATCATAAAATGGAACATTCCACAATTTATTCCAGGGAAAGACTGACAGCTTTTTGGGTCATGAAGCAGCTGTTGAAGTCAGCGTTCAGCCCTCCCGCCGCAAGAATAAGAAATTAGTGTATTTTGAAGTAAATAACTAAAGCTTTTAACTTATGATCGGAAACTATTGTAAAATACAATTCACTGTAATTTATGCAATGAATGGATTCCACTTCTCAACACTGATGTTTTCGTAAATAATCAGAAACATGTGGAATGTTATTAAACAGATAGCCAGCTGGTTAGCAAACAATCACCCCCAAAAAACTGCATATGGTTAATTCAGGAATACCCAACAGCTTTCTTAATTATATGGCAAAACATTATGTATCATATTGCTTTTTTCATGTAATCATTGTTTTACGTGGTTAAATCACTGTTGTTTGGCAAGCGTGGAAAACATTCAATAAATGACTCAGCTAAATGCGATTGTCTTTTCCTGAAAGTATAGAAAATTAAAAATAAAGTTTTCAGCTAAGAATGTGCAGTGGATAAAAAACATCCACCTTCCATGTTAATATTCGCCTGGCTAATTCCACCTGGTCTTAAATTCTATCAAAAGAAGGAAAAGAAAAACACGGTGACCAAATTTCTTTGAAAGCTGAACCCAATTATAATCGTACTATATGTATGTGTGTAGTATGTATATATGTTGTTACATAGCTGAGCTGGTTAAATCTTATTTATCTTGCAATTTCTCTGCTTATGTTGCATCTCTTGGTTCAGGAAGCCAGATAATAAAGTTTTAGGAGTTTTACTGCAGACCTAAATATCCTCCGTCTTGGTGGGCAGCATTATTGTCTATTGTTTGATGCAGAGCTTTGCTGGGGCCACAGACAGAGAGAGAGAGAGAGAGAGAGAGAGAGAGGAGGGTACCCAAAGCCAAGCTGCTGAAATGGATTAAAATCATAATGTAATGGTTACTGCCTCTCTTGGTCCACTGGTGTAATTCACGCAAAAACAGCGGAGCAACTCTATGTTGTGGCTGTTATTAGTGTTGCGTGTTTTCACTGGGTCTGTTCCTATTTGTATCCTCTTTTTGACCACTAATTCAGCTTAAGTATAGTTTAGTGTAGGGGAAGATAGCTTCCTCTAGCCCAGTTATAAACGTTTTGATGATATTTTCTTCTGAAAAGGTGAAATGCGTAAGATGCATATGTCTGATTGTAGAGAGACCATCCTTCCTGCTGTGGACCAGGATAAGGAAAGAATGAACAGGATCTTCACTGAAACCTACCTTCTGCCACTGAAAGAAGAACCTTTGTGGCTCTTAAACTGCCTCTCAAAGAGGAACCTTGCCACGTGAAGCCATGTTTTCTGACCAAGCTGAGCAGATAGACACAATAGACTGAAGACATCAAACCAGGCATCCATAAGCTGCTGGATGAACTTCATAAATTAGGAACGAGTTCCCATCTTATTGCTGAATGTCAGGGACAGACCTTAAAGGTGATTTTTTTTCCCCTTTAGTGAAAGGAGAGATGATATTTCATAACAGACAGCGGATGGGGATTATCATGTGCTGTCAGTAACCATGTGCTTCAAACTAGTGGGCAACGATCATCACACCACTGAGGATTCTGATACCTCATTTCTCCACTCAGTAGCGTAAACCTACCAGAGCAGCCAGACTGGAACCGGCGACCATCGGATTCTGTCTCCTTAGACACCATACCCATGCTGTGCTTATTGGAAGTGACTGGGTTTGCTGACACAGTCTTCATTTAACCCTTATATCACCTGTTTTCCTGCTAGAGCAGTGCAGGGTCCTTCCCTAATAGGGATCAGATGTGCTATAGGCGCCAGTGTAGAATGCAAGCACTACCCCCCTCCCCCAACAAATACTCCCTGTTGTCTTGGCCAACACGAGTCTAGCCGCACTGGGGTTGGGGCCAGAAAATGAAACCACATTTTGGCATGGCCCAGAAAACCATCCACGAAATACAGCTCCAGTCACTGCAGTATTCTAGACAGAGTCCCTACGAAGCTGAATGTTTTGTGGTAGAGTTATTGAGGGGCTAATGATCTCCCTTTTCTAATTCCTTGCATCCATGCCAATAAAGGTGTCATTTCTGGACTTTGAGATAGTGTACTATACGACAGCATGCATTACCACCCATTACGTCTCATGCTAACTGCACGCTAATACTACTGTTTTTTTGGTATTCCAAATTTTTTTTTTTGTCAGTGCTGGTCTTCTGTTTCAGTAAGAGGGTAAACCTCAGGGACCTGCATAGCACGATGCTGGTGAATCTGTTTGTACAGCTGTATTTCTCAGAAGGTGACAGCTGCACCATGTCGCTTCAGGAACGCGTGCCGAGACCTCGGCCACCCAAAGCTTCCCTGGGACAGTCTCAGGTGGCAAGCCTGTGGAGAGAGCCAGTCATGGTGGTGGCGTTGCAAGAATCGTGTCAAACATTCTCCTGCCCGCTGCGATGTTTCCACCTGCACGGTTGGAACGGACCATTAAGAATAGTGCGGGAGCGTGACGGTGCGGAAGTCTAGGAGGTGCACAGGACTCAAGAGAGGCGGAGAAAAGGACGAAGGCCAAGGAACAGGAGGTGCAGAGGAAGCAAGAGGCGCACCAGTGGCATACATCCACCTCTTCCATTATTGATCCACTCACTTCCTCCTCTGGATGATTCTGATTGGCCCAGATTTTGTTATTTATGCCTGGGTGTGTAGCTGGCATCCATGGCTAGGCACCTCCTCCGCAGGCTCGCTTGGAACAGCTGGCCGGCTCAGACACCTGCGATTGGGAGCACAGTTGGCTGGGTGCTCCTTAGGTACTCCTCATCCACCAGGAGGTTTCCCCACCTCCGTGAGCGTCATTACCATTCACTGCTCCCTAACAGCACATCACACACAGCTTGCATCTCTCCCTGTCGCACAGAACCAGAATTCTAAAATCCTGGTGATCGGCATTTTGCTTCTCATGTCGCATTAATGAAATTGCTATTTTGCATTCTTATAATATGTAGGAAGTCTTGGGATTTCTTCCATATCTGCAGTTTTTCATCTCGGCTTATTCCTCTCTGCTTGTTCACAAAACCAAATCTATAAGCATTTGTGGGAATATGAAAATTATAAATAGTAGGAAGACGCAATGATCTGGACAGTTGAGACTGCCGCAGCGTCGGCTTTGGATGTCCACTGGAGAAAAATGGGGCTATGAGACACGAGAATCCTGTTCAGTGCAGCCTCAATATCTCCAGCTTCCAAAGATGCACACAGTAATTGTAGTTAAGGAGGGCACGGAGAGTCAGAGGGGGAACATACGCCATCTAGTTTTGGGAAGGCTAAGCAGTGGCGAGTATTTTGTATGATACACATGTGATTTAGAAGCCAGAAAGCAGCTTATGCAATGACCACTGGGTCTGTGCATGTTAGGGCTGCAATCTGCTCTAACACTGAATCCAAATAGGGGCATGCTGGGACGACCAAGAGGTGAATGTGTGGTTTTTTTTGACAGTGCTTATGAATGTGTAATCACTCTCTATCACTGTGTAAGCATGTGTTTATGCATGTATGTGTATGTAGGCTGTGCAGTTTTGTGTTTTTATGTATGAGTGTGTGTATAAGCGTATCTCCTGTATTATCTAGAGTGTGACCATGCCTGTGTGTGTGTGTGTGTGTGTGTGTGTGTGTGTGTGTCCGCAGGCTTTTCTGGTGCTGGGAGGGGACTCAGCAGATGTGTGTCTACTGCAGCAGCCACGGAGAGCACCCCCCCCCCCCCCCAAGCCCTGCACCTCTCTGTGTCTGTGGTTTGTTCGCTGGCTTAGGTTGGGGCTCGGGGGAGGGGTGGGACCCTGTGGGGGAGCAAGGGGCCCCATCGCTAACTGCCCTGGGGCAGAATAGCACACAACATACACAGCGAAAGTTCACGTCTGATGGTTTTGCCGCAGCGACGCCGTCAGATGAAAAACCAAACCATAAGGCCGAAAACTAAAAACATGACCGATTCAACAATAAATGAATGGAGTCTGATATAAATGTTTATTGCTTTTGTGTATATGGTTTAATGCATTATGGATGTGGTGAAAGTGTGCATTTAAAACCTTTATAAGAACAACAGTGAAGGAGGGTCAGATACATACCAATATATGGAATCCATATTTTGAATGCTTTGCAGAAAAATTGCAGTTGTCTGTGAAGAAGAGTAGTTTGTGTGAAACAAAGACAGAGGGAGCTGCCCCAAGAAGAGAATGATTCTGTTTAAAGCTCTAGAGGATCAGGGAGTCACGACATAGAATTAGTGCATGGCAGAGCAAACGTATGGAGGAATCTGCACACTGCACAGATAACAGATAAGAGAATTAGCAAACGATCCTATAAGAGAATAGGCATATGATGGAGCTAATGTATAGCAGAATTAGTGCAGCACATTCTCCTTAGAGAGAGGAGAGTAGGGATTGTGGGTAGGGGTCAATTGCAGGACAGAAGACTACATAAAAGGGCCAGGTGCAAGGAGATGTGTTTTGTCAATGTGATAAGTTAGTATGTTGCAGTATATTGTATAGTAAATGTGTAAATGTAGTACTGTCAGGCTCAGAGAGATGGTATTTGATTCTGGATGTATGCTTGTATAATGCTGGGCTGAAAACAAAGATCTCTTGAATCTTGATTATACTTATGTGTTATTGTATATCATGTGTAAATTGTATATTTCTTGTTATTGTGTGTTATTCTGTTATTTCCCATCTATTGTTCTTCATTGTTACATGTTGTTTATGTCTGCAGCGAGGTAACACAATTAAGTATTTCACCATACATGCATTTATACAAATACTTATCAAAGTCTTCGAATCCTTGAATCACTTTATTAGACAATGATATAAGAATAATATGCGTCTTTTGTCCGCCCACATTCTGACTCTGATGCCCCCAGGATGGAGAGGTTGGAGATTTCTGGGGGCAGTGGTTGGAGGATCTTGTGATTCAGTCTCAGGGTGTCCCTTGGGCCTTCTTAGGCAACTTGGATGACAAAGTGGCTTTATAATTACCCCCAGCAAGTTTGTCTGCCCCCCCCCCAATCATCCATCCCCCACTGCAATCCAAGCATGCTGATGAATCACTGCCTGCAAAGAACAATACACAACATGGTGGTTTTGTGCCAAAGACTCGTCTCACACCTCAGAGTGGTCACCTGTGGCGTAATGCAACTTTGTGCCACTTCACATCTGAAGATATGCATTTAAAAAATCTTCCTTGGTTAGGTTTGGTTATTTTAGTATTTCGACATTTCCTACACCGGGGTTGTTTTGCTAGTTTACCATGTAGGATGGCCAGTGTTCATTGGCTGCTGTAAGTCATGTGGTTGTGCGTAAGCCCCATGTCACAGGTAAAGGCAGACACTTGCAAGCTAATGCTAGGTTCCTGCTGTGGATCATTGTTCTACCCTCAAACAATGCATGTATAAGGGAGGGAGACAACTGGACGTCTTTAGACAGACCATAGTCAGATGTTGAATCTACTCTTTCACTTGACCTGTGCCTCATTCCCTATTATCCGAGTGGGTTCTGTTTTTCCCCAAAACTCACAGAATACAGACCTAGAAATCCAAGCCTCCATCCAGTTGTAGCCCTTCCCAAGACCCAACACTCAGTTTGACTTCCTCTGTACTTGTACTAAAGCCAAAATGGCTGTCATCCATTTTTATTGCTCTCCACTAACCAACATCCCCACTAACCATCATTCCCCCTGCCCCCATGGCACATAGATCTGTTCTCTTGCACCAGGTTATGTGGATTGCTGCAGGGAAATATCTGTCTAAGCAACCGGATATAAGCCAAATGTTTCCTTGGATAAAAGTGTCACGTGAAACCAAATTTGTTCAGTTGACTGAAAGCCTTATTGTCTCAGCATCTCTTTGGATTGGAGTCCCTTTGCTGAGTTTTGCTTTATTTTTCCACTCTGTTGGTCTGTTATGTTTATGTCAGGCAGGGTGTGTGCAAACATGGAGTGAAATCCATTCAGAGTCTTCCAGAGACAGCTTATTCATCTTGTCAAGCCTGGAAGTATATTTGGCACCCTTGGTGCCGGACCGTACACGTACTGGTTACCTCAACTGTCTAGACAAGGACCCAGTATACCAAAGATGCCAGGAACAAAGCATGTCTTTAGGTGTTCAAAGACCATTCAGAGATTGTCTCCGTCCTGCCAACACCTTTGTATGTGCTCACCTGGACTTTTATTGACAACTGTGTTCAAAATGTTACCCGGATAAAACAGAATCATTATTTTCTCATTGCTGCAAGCCAGCGTTGTGGCCACATTAGTGGAAACAGCCCAAATTAGAGTTTGCGGTTGAGATGCAGGATTCTACGGAGTAAATTTTGTCTTTCGGTCTGCTCAGATTGCTGTTCGCTCTGCGGTCTGTGTTTCAGGACCCGACAAAATGAAGCCTGCAGTCATAAATAGGCCATATTAAGTCACAGTTTGTTTCATAATCTCCACCTGACCTCTTTACACTCTGTCCTGTCTCTCTCTCTGTCTTCCAATCCTCTTTTCATTCTCTGTCTACATTTATTTCACTCACTAGCGCTTTTCGCTATTCTCCTTTCGGTTCTTCGATATGCCCCACCAAAATCTAAAGGCGAGAAAACCTGTATGCCACCATATTACACAGAAGGACATCTTCAGTCTTCCAAATGACGCCAGTTTACTCATTAAGACGCCCAAAATATGATTCATGTTTATCCTTTGATATCCCGATATGCTCATGCTCCCCGCGTTGTGAACATGGATGAAGTTGCATGTGTGGAATAAAATGCAGTAGGCGGTGGGCCAGAGAGGAGAATTAGCATATACAGGCTCGAATTATGTATGATATCGCAACAGTGGTGAAAAAATGATTTGAAGGTAAGAAAAAGCTGAATTCTTCTCCAGCTGTGTACTTGGGTGTGGGTGGCATAATACTAATATTGACAAACTTCAATGTCTGGAGGGAGAGACGGGTGGATCTGATACTGCCTGTGTATCTGTAAAGGCATGCCTTATGATAGACGAAGAGGTGGTCGTCATCTGTCACTGGAAACCGCACATTGTATCAGCTCCCAGCCGTACCGGAATGCCACTATCCGTGGATACGTGACTCATCTCATTAAAGATCCAAAGAGAGAAGTCCTTCACAAAACACAGAGAAGTTCATTACAATGTATGGGCAGCCATATCTTAAAGTACAGGGATGCTAATACGTAGCGTTTCTGTACCTGAAGGAATACAAAGGAAATCCTATTCGTGGTGTGAAATGGATACCTTCCAGTCAGCCTGTATTCCTGCTGGTGGCTTTGAAGGTCTGACTTGCCACTTGTGAGGAGGAGAAATTAACCTGAATTCCTCCTGTAAAACATTTAGTTTTAAACGGAAGTCAAATCTCCAAGCACTCCATCCTGGGGCAAGAGAGTCCACATGTGGGGCTATAAAACAGGCATATTGAGTTTGCATATATGATCATGTAAAATTGCTTGGCAAAAAAAAAAAAATCCAAACACTGTAATATTAATAAATCAAAATAATAAAAGGCATAACGTTAGGCTCCGGAGTGAGTCTTTGCCGCGTTCGGGGAGTCCTGCAGTGCATGCTGGGTCCAAATCTAGGCCACGTCGGCCTCTATTAGACCAGGAACTCTGTAGCTGTAGAAGGTAATTGGCATATTATGGCATAATTGGCATATCTAGGAAAAAAATGGGAACATACCAACCCCTTTTAATCCCTAATTAGTCTAACCCCTCCCATGATTTTCCTCCACCCATGAACCATGTTAATGAATAGGCTTCCAAACCACGACCCCCCCACCCCAGCCCCCAGCCCAGGACTACTATGCAGCAAGTCAGGAGGCAAATTTAAGGCTGTGCACATGCAGATACACCCCACAATTTGCCACAGCACAAGGTGCCTTTGGAGAAATCTCAACGACATTTGCGAGATACGTGCAATTCTTACCATTCCCGACTTTTTGCATATTCTATGCGATTTGTCCACTGGCTGTGTTTAGTGCCAGAAGATGTACACCCTCTATACCTACCTGATCATTCAGAGTGAGAGTATTCAGGAGGACACTGGTCTGTAATGCTTAAATGTGCAGTGGCAGATTACAGGATAAGGGCCAAAAGACGACTTGGTCTCACATCTCTTAAGCAAAGGCTCGTTTGTGGAGAATAAGGAGCGCTCGACGGAGGAAAGATGTGATGCATGGCGACACTTTTAAGTTTTGTCCATCACTCTTTTCCCGTCTATCACCGTTTCTCACTCTCCACCTCTCTCTCTCACTACAACAATCTGTGTGTGTATTGATATTTAAATATCCTGCAAAGTGAGGCATATTTGTTTCCAAAAGCAAGCACACAGTAGGGGTTGTGTAAAATAACAGGCAGGTGTAATATCAACATCTACAGTCATGCATTTGGAAAAATCCTGTTTTCCCTATTTCTTTTGTTTCACATTGAGCAGAACAGAATATTTTCGCAAATGTATATAATTAGCAGTCAAATGTAATTTTTTGTTGTTTGCGTAAGTTGTAAGGGACTCTGTCTTTCCCTGAAAGTGATAACCCCTGCCCCCCGCCCCCAGTCTGGCTGGTTCATGGCCCCCCTGTGAACATTCATCTCCCTGGTCCACCAAACCTCACACAGACGGCAGGAAATCACCACGGGAAATCACCATGGCCAGATCGGCCAAATATCATTTGTTCTTCGGTAAGTCCGCTTTTGCTTTGGTTGAACCACATCTTCCCTCCCATATATTTTTCTTATATATATTTGTCATATATTTTTAACAAAGTACCATTTAAATTTTGCAGTGGAAGAGTATTCATCTAATGGTGATATAACCAGTCATTTATTATTGCCATGATAAGCTGGATAAATGTTTATGGATGGATGGATGGATGGATGGATGCTTGGATGGATTTCCTGGAGATTTTGAAAATAAGGGTATCCATCCATCCATTGTCCAACCCGCTTATCCTACTGGGTCGCGGGGGGTCCGGAGCCTATCCCGGAAGCAACAGGCACAAGGCAGGGAACAACCCTGGACAGGGGGCCAGCCCATCGCAGGGAAAATAAGGGCATTTTTATACTTATTTCATGTTTGAAGAACACCAGTGCACCTTTGGAAATCATGTGACAGGTATATTGTTTCGTTCATTTTATCTACCTATTTTCCTTTCTGCTTAGGTCCTTTGGGGCTGCAGGGACCTTATTGCACACATAAACACAAAAATGAGGAATTAATAAGAGCCAAGAATGGAGCAAAGAAGAATGGAGAAGTGAATGAGGAAGACTATTTCCCATAATCTTTAGATGATCCTTCGAGATAAGAGAAAGCTGTAAGTTGCCTCTTCCTGTTTGTATTTCTACTCTACAGCTCAATCATCTCCTCACGGTTTAAAAAGGAGCTTGGCTGTTTATTAAGGGGTAAATCTGCAACTGTTTAAATATTATTTGCTTAGGGTGGGCAGAGGTGGACATTTGCAAAAAGTAAAAATCCAGACCAAGACTTTGTTTTGACCAACTAAACAAAGAGTGACTCTGTGACTGCGATGCTTTATGTGAAGTTGGTTGTTTGAAACAAAATGTTGGACTGGATTTTTGCTTTCTGGAGCTGGAATGTCCACCTCTGAGTGTGGGGGTGTTATGGTGACAGTGGGATGTACTGACTTGTAGGTTGTAGGTTCAGACGCCACCTTTGTCCTACCTGTCTGTCTCCTGCCCCTTTCTGCTGGGCTTTCTCCGTCTCCTGTTTGGTTCTGGGCTTTCTCCTTCTCCTGTTTGGTTCTGGGCTTTCTCCGTCTTCTGTTTGGTTCTGGGCTTTGTCCGTCTCCTGTTTGGTTCTGGGCTTTCTCCGTCTCCTGTTTGGTTCTAGGCTTTCTCCGTCTCCTGTTTGGTTCTGGGCTTTCTCCGTCTCCTGTCTGGTTCTGCATGTGGCCTGGAATCCCAGTCTTAGGTTCCCCAGGTTCCAGGTGACGCTGTCTAGGAAAGGCAGTCTATAGATTGATGGGTATTTGCCGAGAAAGCTAGTTCTTTCTACACTAATTTCATCCCAGTGCAATGTGAAATTCTCATGTTCCACCTATATCCAAAGTGTCCTCTAACCTGCTGAAACAGCTTGTTAAATAAATACCATGGTTTTAATCTTGTACCTGATGTGACAATGCTTTTGCTGAAGAGATCATAGGAGGAGAACATGTGACAGATTGTAAGCTAAATCTGTCCCCAAGTACATCTAGTTCGTCCGACAGTAGGTTAACAGGGATGTGGTGACGGGATGCATTCTAATTTTGGGTGGGTGCAGAAACTTAGCCTCGGTGGAGGTGGTGGGGGCCGTGATTGGTCCCTGCGGACGGATGTCTCAGTCAAAGCCTCTCAACAGCAGTGTAGCATGAGCTTCCAGATCCAGGCCTGCAGTTTGTGTGTGTGTGTGTTTGTGTGTGTGGGGGTGGAGCTGGGGGGGGGGGGGGGGGGGGGG
>JAODJW010000043.1:12616680-12646127 GCA_026777045.1 Hyperopisus bebe
ACTTTCCCCCCCCCCCCCCCGTATTTTGTTGTTTTCTTGTTTTTTGCATTTAACAGGTTCAAATAACTAATAGTCGATTCTCATTTTAAACCTTTTCCCTTCCAGAATGCTTTGCTGCACCTCAGCTTGGATTGAAGGGAAATTAAGAAAACGGGCTCTGTGTTTGGAGGCTGACTGCTTGCAGGTGGTCTGTAGGGTATTTAATCCTAAGGACAGCGCGTAATAAGCTGTGTCTCAGGACAGCGCGTAATAAGCTGTGTCTCAGGACAGCTCGTAATAAGCTGCGTCTCAGGACAGCGTTTTTACCCAGTGTGTTTTAAAAAACAGTGATATATTGGCCTGTCTAACTTAGCCTGGTCCCTCTGTCCCACTGTATCCTTTTTTTTTTTAAAACTGCTGTTTAAAACTACATATCGATCTTCTACTGTTTTGAAATATAGCAGCATTACAATGGTATTTAAGGAAGCTTATTTACGGCGTGTCCTTGAGATTTGAAGATGATGACTGGTGTTCAGATATTCAGATATTCCTCACCTGCTCTCAGTTTTTATGTCTTCATATTTTCAGTTGAACTGGGCGGAAATGTGAAATCAAATTATGTGAGGTTTGAAATATTTAGTTTATTTAAAAAACCGGAATTGTTGCTTTTGCGCATGAGATGGTCAAAGACTTTGGTTGTGTATATGTTGTGCCCATTAAAACCTTTTCTGGTGAAGCTGGTGCTGCAATGTACGTGTCTATGACAAGTAACAATAAATGTATAACGTGCTGATCTGCTGGGACTGTAATACTGCAATGGGTGTTTGTGTGACTTGGCGCTCAGTTGACAGTGACACACTGCCCCCTTGTGGTGGAAGGATGTTACCTTGGTGTTTTCCCCCCTCCAGGCATGCTGTCCCTTTGCATGTCGCCAGTTTCTGGGCCCTGTCAGGAAAATGAACTGGGGTGGGGTGATGAAGTTGCAGTTAGACGCTGACCTGTCTTTTCTGCAGCTGGCTAGAAAGTGATTTTGATTTTATTTATACTGCTCAGCTTAATGCCCAGGCTTCCATGTTTGTCTTCTGTAAGGTGATTGGCCAATTTGGAAACCTACCTTCAGGGATGTTATAGGGAAACGGGGGGGCATACAGACCTCGTTGGTTGTGTCTGTATCGTCGGTGCCGGGTCGGTTTCAGCCCCGGGCTGACCTGGAGGTGCGGGCCTGCAAACTGGATGAACGTGCATCGGGCCAGCGGGAGAGGCGGTTCTCTGTGTCAGAATCGCAATATCCCGGCCCCTTCGCATGCTTAAGCACGAGTCGTCTACATGATTAACGCAGGATTCTAGGTTATCGATACTGGCAGCACGTGGAAGCCGTAGTCCGCCTGTGTCTGGGTGTCTCATTGCCCCTCTGCTCTCCCCCATTGCAGGGCCCCCCCGGGTCCCAGCCATCCCCACACGCTCAGCCCCCACCACACAACACCAGCAACCCCATGATGGGCTCCCACGGACAGGTAAGGGCTGCACGAGCCATCACCCTGCAGCGCGTGCTCTCGCTGTCCCCCCCCACCCATCTGAGAGGCCAGGAGTTAGCTGAGAATCAGCCGCTTCCCCCCCACCCCCACCCCCAAGTCATTATGTCACTGTTTTTCCTGCTCGCTTCCCACTTACCCCAAAACGAGTGTCGTCTCTCCAATTAGCTGTGAAAGACTGCCCCCCCCCCCGCTTCTCTAAGTGTGTCAATATGCACTGGTGAATAGACCTGAATGCAGTCACCCAAACCAGCCCTGGGGTCTGACTCTGCAGTGTCCCCCCCCCCCCCCCCCCCAAGGGTCTTACTCACAGCTTACAACCAAACGGCTCATTCAGCCTCCCGGCCCTCCCTCTCCCCCAGTCAGCGGCACAGAGGCCTCATAGACTCCCACTGCCTGCCGGTTCACTCCGACGGCGCTTTGTTTTGGAGGGGTCTCCCCGTTTGTCTGCGCAAATACGTTTAGATCTAGTTTTCCGCCTCTCTGGCACTCCCTGCTGGCAGACCTTGTTTTGACATTGGCTTGTCATGGCACTGATCTTACAGGATTTCGGCGGAAAAGGGAACACCTGCCCTGTTTACTGTATATATTTTTAAATTTCTGTTCCTCTGCACTTGCAGCCTTTCATGTCTCCGAGGTACCCTGGGGGGCCCCGCCCCTCCCTCCGCATGCCAAACCAGGTACAGCATCTCCTCCCTGTTACTTGCAGTCACATGTTTACGTAGTGAAGGAGTTTAAGACCCTGAATGTGCCGGTGCCATAACAAGGTGAGAGGGTGAAATCTCATTATCCTGCTTCCCTGCAGCCCCCTGTTGGAGTCCCAGGGTCCCAACCCCTACTTCCCAACAGCTTGGACCCAACCAGGCCCCAAGGTGATCTGTGATTGGTGCATGGGCATGTGGGCGGAGCTGCAGTTTAGACAGCGGGATAAGTGACGACTCTTCTTGCTTCTGTGTGAAATTAACAATGCCCGCCCCCCCCCCCATCTTGCAGGGCATCCAAACATGGGAGGTCCGATGCGCATGAACCCCCCTCGTGGGATGGGAGGCATGGGCCCCCAGGTATGCGTTTGCCACCATATATACCTCATGTGTCTCCTCGTGTATCTGCATGAAGAGTTTTGAGCACGTCTGTCATGCCGGTCTCGCCCTCAAACAGAAACGCTGATTATATGTTTGCGTTTTGTCCGCTGTCTCTGTGTAGAACTACGGCGGGATGCGGCCCCCTCCCAATTCGCTGGGTGGGCCGGGCATGCCGGGGATGAACATGTAAGTGCTGTCGCTCTCGTGGGGGGGGCAGTGTCCTCCCAGTCTTCTCCCCTGAGATCCATTGAGAGGTTCAGCTTGGATTAGCACTGTGTTTGGATTAATTTGCGGGTGGTGATGTTAGTAGAGGATGCTGTTTTGAGGGCGGGGATGCTCAGTCTGATTGCTCTTTCAGGGGTCCTGGAGGACGAGGCCCTTGGCCCAATCCTAATGCAAATTCGGTATGTCTGTCATCTCGTTTCCGTACATGTGTGCTACTTTTGTGTGTGTGTGTGTGTATGTCTGGCTTTTATTTTGAAACGTGTGGATATCTTATGAAATGGCTTCAGTCCATGGCTGCTGTAAGAGACCATGAGGATGCTAACTATGTTCTCTATCTCCCCCCACAGATAGCATACTCCTCCTCTTCTCCAGGAAATTATGTGGTGAGTGCTACTTATGTTATATTCTTGTGGCCAGCAGATGGGGTAGTAGCTAATAATTTGGGCTTGTGTGTCAGACAAGAAGTGGCTTTGCACCCATTCATATGATTCTTAACGTTAATCTGATTCTTAAACTGAGCGATATAAAAATCCGTCGCCTTGCATATCTGGTATATCTTATACCAGCCGTAAGCGGCAGTGGGAAAATGACGACGGGTCAGGCTTGCTGCCGTAGCGTCCTGCTTCTCCTTTCGTAGTGGTTGAGCTCTGAAGTGCAGCAAAGAAGGTTCTCCGTTGCGAGGCCTGCAGGACCTTCAGCAGCAATGCAGTTTACTGAAAAAGCGAAGCTTGACTCTGACATTGCTTTACTTTGGAAAGCTGCTAAGGCAGTGATACCATTAGTCACAAATCAAATTTAATTGGAAGTGAAGCGCAGTGGACTTGAAGCGTCACATTGAACAGCGTCCTCTCCGTGCGTTATGCCAATAGTCTTCATCACTCTTACAGTATCCAGCCTGCATGCTGATGGAGTCCGGTTGAGCTCCTTTGTCTGCAAGGTGGTGCTGGTTTCTGGAGGGCTTTGTGTGGGTGTGACCTTCCTCGCTGTCTTTCAGGGCCCCCCAGGGGGTGGAGGTCCACCAGGAACTCCCATCATGCCGAGCCCCGGAGGTCTGTCTCTCCTTGACCTGTAGTCATGCATCTCCAACCTCAGTTCCCCCGATCTATTTTATGTGTCGTTAAACAGTCTTGACATTTGTCAGTGGCAGTAAATTGTAGGACTTTGTGAAATGGCATATTGCATTTTAGAAATCGTATTTGTAAAATTCTAATACCCGCATGTGGTCTCTTGCCAGACTCTACGAACTCCAGTGAGAACATCTACACCATGATGAATCCCATCGGCCCAGGGGGCAACAGGCCCAATGTGAGTTCCCTCTTGGGCCGGCGCGTGATTGGTCAGCTCTGGTCACCTGCTCATTACACTGGAGGCTGCCCGTCTCCCTGAGCGATAGAGAACAGCAGCTTCCCTGTAGGCATTTCTCACATTCGTGCGTCTGTAATGAGATACTAACTCTGGAGGAACCTCATTGGGCGCCTCTGTGCTGCTGTTGCCATGACAATGGCCACGTAAAACACTGTGGGGGAAGGAGAGCGAAGAGCTGGATGAATGAAGCGTAATATGTAAATGACTTGAAAATGATATGTAAATAGTATGCAAATGAGGACAGAGTGGTGGTGCTTGGGGCATGTGCGGCGCTCTGACCCCTGACTGCGTTGCAGTTCCCAATGGGGCCCGGTCCTGATGGCCCGATGGGAGGGATGGGCAGCATGGAGCCGCACCACATGAACGGGTCACTAGGTGAGCTGGCGGTCCAGCGGTGGTTCCTCTGTCATACGGTGTTCCTCTACTGTCAGACTGAAATTACTGGCTTCTATTATTTTGGCTAACTTAGTATTCCAGTTATTCAAGACACGGTTCAATCTTAATCTGAAGTTAGAAATGCAGAATAAGGCTAATCAGTCCATCATTTTGGATCAGTTTTATATGCCTGTACACTTTTTGGCCATTCATGTTAAATGTGAATGAGCACCATCTGCAGGAGGTTTGTGGGAATCACACCCTTAATTCTGCTCAGGTGTTATTGCCTATTTGATAAGGTTTTGTTTGAGTTCAAAAGTAAAAGTTTTTTTTTTTTTCTTCATAGGATCAGGTGACATGGATGGGTTGCCAAAGGTGAGATAAAAATCCTGATGCTAATGTTAATTTTATGCTGCATGTCGCATTGTACTCCCGCTCGCTTTGGCACCATCACCTCATATAGGAAACAAAATCAAGAATCGTAAATTAACTACAGTGTTACATTGTATGTTCCCCAACAATGACAGAACTCTCCCAACAACATGGCGGGCATGAACAACCCCCCCGGTACACCGCGTGACGACGGGGAGATGACCGGCAACTTCCTCAACCCATTCCAAAGTGAAAGTGTGAGTAGAGGTCCCCCTCCCCCCCCCGCCCCCACCCGATTTCCCTGGTTCATTTACCCACAAGCCTAACCCCTGCAGTCATAGTACTTGAATGGGCATGGGGCGCCGTTAAGTAGTGACAGCCAAATGAAACTTCATGAACCATTTGCTGTATTTTGTAATCCCACTAGATGGTGCTCTCCGTTCATAAAAGGGCTCAAAGCATGCCCCAAACGCAAACCAAGAGCACCATCTAGTGGGGTCAAAAGACACAGCCATTGGTTCATGAAGCTTCATTTGTTCATCACTATTGTTAAAGGGATGCTGCCCCCACTCCCCTGCCCAGCACACTCCTGAAGAGCATCTTCCACATGGCCACACTGAGAGAGCAGGATCTGCGAGGGGGAGCCCTCATTAATGGGGAAAAATAAATCCTTGCGATATTTATGCCTGTGTAGATTCCAGTGTTATATCTGTGCTGGAAAAGAGCTACCATAACTGGAAGCTGACCCCTCCATGTGGAAGGGTCACCCTGTACACTTTCAGTCAGTGCTGCGTCATGCAGCTCATGTGGCCTTGACCATGTGGGGACCTACAGGAGCTGAGCATGTGAGACCCTGTTCTTACGCTGGTAATACTTTACCTAATGGGGCACAAATAATACTCAGTTACTGCCGAAGTACAAATTGAGAACAAATATAGTTGCTCCTTGAGATAAAAGATGTCACGATTCATTAATGATGAACAAATATAAGTATTTAATTTGTGTTGTCCTTGTTCCTTCAGTAGTTCCCAAAGGTTTACAGAATTAACATATAGTGACAAATATAGTAACTGTTTGAGATAAAATGTGTCTGTTCATCAAAGATGAATTACCATGAGATCAGTCTGTAACTAAGACTTAGTTTCTGGTGAATTAATACATATGTAATAGCATCATACTATATTGTTTGTGCCCCATCTAGTAAAGTGTTAGCCTTGCGTTGTTTTCAGTGAGCAGTTGCTGTAGCAGTGGGCTCATTTGATTGGCTGGCTACATCAGGTGGCTTTTTCCACGTAGAGCTAAGTGCCACAAGGCACAAAGCCACTGCTTAGGTGTGATCTTTAGTTCTTCTTATTTTGCTGGTGAAGACAATCTCCCCTCTCATCTGTCTTACCCCTTCCCCTCTTCTCTTTCCAGTATTCACCCAACATGACGATGAGTGTGTGATTTTTCATTATTACCCTTTATTTTTATTTTTTATTTTTACTTTTTACACCTCACCCACCACTCCTGTCCCTGGTCCTGTCCCTCACACTCCCACCCCATGGACTCTGCGTCACCCCCATCTACTTTTCCCTCCCCCCCCCCCTTCCCTCGGGGATGCCTTGCATAGCCCCCAGTGATGGGCCTGGAGCACAGGACTCGCGCCAAGCCAGTCCAAACCACTGCGTGCAAAATGGCCGCCACCAACGGTAGGAAGCCACTTCCGCGGCCGAGGAAAACCTTCCTGTCTGACTCCGCCTGCCTCCCAGGCTTCTTAAACAGCCTGGACCAGTAAGGCTTTGGAGAAAACCAGAAGGGCAGAACCGGCGGCCCCACGCCGTGCACCGGGGGTTCTCTCCTCTCGCTTCATCATGCTTCTGGACCTCTGAACAGAGCAGCTGGTCCAGGAGACCCAAATGCACCTCATTAAATTCATTTGTACACACGAACTGAGAGAAGGAACTTGTGTTGTATTGGGCAAGAAAATATTTTCTGGGTTGTACTGTGTATGTATTGTACGATGAATATTGTTATTTTATTATTGATATTGTAATGATTAGCTTTAATTTTTTTTTTTTTTATTTTATTTTATCTTCGGGAGGGCATGATGTATTCCCATAAGACGGTCAAATAAGCACACCCTTCAAATGCACAATGGACTCTGTTTACTTGACCTCTGGAAAAGGTAGTTGTTCATCTTCATTTATTGACTCCATACAAATGCTGCCTGGTTTCTTAGACCCCTGTCACACAGAGCCAAGTGGGACTGCTTCCTGCTGCCATAGACACGCCCCTCGTCGCCATAGACACGCCCCTCGTCGCCATAGACACGCCCCTCGTCGCCATAGACACGCCCCTCGTCACCATAGATGTGCCTCCACATGAGGTTGGGTAAATTTGATGAGACGCATACAAAGGGATTTTATACAGTATCCTATTTTGTGATCAGTTTCAGGTTTATGTCCAGACCACTGGTTTTGTGCAGGGTTTATGTCTATATAGTATTACTCTAACATGCCATCTGACTGATCATTTCCGTTGTCTGGGACATCAGTACAATTCAGTAGAACTGTGCATCTTGTCTGGCTGTTTCCCATATGACGTGCTGAGGCTCAGCCGATTACTCTTCACCCCCTAGAAATCACTGCCTTTCATTTCATCTCCACCAGGGGTCTGCATCTCTGTTTCTTTCCACTTTGCCTCAGTTTTTTCCATCCTGCAGTCGCAGGGCTCCGACTGCATGAGGTCCTCAGTGACGTAAGGGGTCATGCGACCAGATAAGTTTTACTGCCAACCGCTGTAAAAGCCCTGCTGTGCACATTGGCCAGTGTCAGTGGGACTGAGGTGTGTCCCGAGTTGTTTTAGCTAAGACTTTCATTCGTGGTTTTGCCCAGGCCGAGCGCTTTGCTCCCATCCGTAACTGGAAGACGATCCTTCCACAGCGTTGTGTTACTAGGCCACTGCTTTTACTTGGGCCGTGTGTAAAAAGCACCTCAGCAGGTTAAGGTAGCTCACTGGCAGTTTCCATCTTGTGCTGGCTTATCCGCTCATGAGCCTGCCCATAGGGGGCTCCATTGGGCCGCTCACAGCTGTACCAAGTAGGAAACTTGGTCTGATATGGAATCCAAGGTTTTTTTTTTCTTCTCTCAACACTTCTCATGATTATGAAATATTTCATGGAGAAGATGCTACTCAGTCTGCGCCTAGTTGGTGATCCCCGGCCACCTTGGTGACACTGCTTTGGCTCTGCCCAGTGACCTTCTGTCATTACCTTCGACATGACTGGTGCCCTTTGCCCCGTGTCCCACCCTTCTGTAGGAATGACTTTCGCGTAACCCCACCCGGCCAGGTGTTAGTCTTGCGGAGCTCCGACTCCAAGTGGGACGCCCAGTCAGATCGCCTGGCGCCGTGACTGGTTTTGTGTGAAGAGCTGCAATGACTGACCTTAAGCTGTCCTCTCTGCCACCAGCCTCTGTTAAGGCCCAGTATGCCTGCTCTCACCAGTTTCCTGCTCCCAGTTTTTATTTTATTCGTTGTGGTATGTAAATACTGTAAAATGCATTTTGATATTGACATGTTTTGATATGTCACTACCAATGAATACAGCTCCAGAAAAATGTTGGGGTTGACAAATTCCTGGGATTTTATTCAAGAGACGATGTGCTTTTATTTAGCTGCTCTACCAGATCCACAATTGTAAAGGTGACAACATTCAGTGACCGAATATTGCATTAAATGGCCATAATATTTGTGCCCTGAATATTATTTTGTCTTATGTGATTTTTTTTTTTTTTTAAACAAGTCAAGAGGTGGCTGAAATTTGAATCTAAGGGAGTTGATGAATTTACAGTAAAGGGGGGAAAAACAGCCATGAGTTTGAGCTGGCGAAGCCGGAGCCATCAAACCAAAGCGTGAGGAGACTGTGGAGGCCTGTGGTCTGCGTCGGGGTGACGCCGGTCTCCACACGGCCGTCCGCTCTCCCTTCGACTGCTCTCGTCACTGCCCACCCGATCACAGCATCACGCAAACGTAGTCTGAAGCACCCGGGGTCCACACATTGCTGTCTTTTAATATGAAGGATTTTTTTTAAATCTATTTAAAACAAAATGTAAAAAAGGAAAAAAAAACAACCTCGTTTTAGTGTAATACTAGCGTGTGAGAAGGGAGGGGTCCGTGCCGTTTCCCCCAGAAATACTCTTGTATAGATTCGAGTCTCACTGACTGTTGCGCTACGTATACATAATGACAATGTTGGCCATTTCTGTATTTTTATCGTGATGTATAATACTGTAACATTAGGAGGTGTTTCTGAAGGGATGGGGGGGCACCTTTCCTGGCCCGTTGTTGACCTTTCTGAAGAGACGGCAGTATTGGGTATGAAGCAGTCGGTCTTCGGGGTTTCCTTTGTGTTTCTTGGTAGGGTAGAACAGATCCTTTTCTTAAGGACATGAGTGTCTTGTGTAGTTAATAAAGTTCTTTGTATGTTTCCTTATTGTAAATTTTTTCTTTAGACTGAAAAAAGTTGCTTATTGACAAACATGGGAAAAAAGACTCTGCATCTGATAAATGTATTTTTTTCCCCTTGCCAGTGTCCCTTCAATGTAGATACATATTTAAAGTCAAATAAAAACAACGGCTTCTATTACCATACAGCTCTGTTTTGTTTTTAGCACTTATGAAACCACTATTCATGTGGCTTTTTGTGGGAATAAATCCTCTTCTGATACGAGTTTTCTCACCCTACATGGTTCACTACTCTGCGGCTTTAAATTGTTTTTTTTGTAAATATTGTTTCCATTAACTAGCAAAAGGAACCAAACCAATACTTTGAGACATCTTGACTGGATCCCTAACCCCCTGATACTTTGCTTGTGGGAGTTTTACTTACAAAAATGATTCGTTCAGAGAGAGAACCAATCAGATTGTAGAGGAGGTGGGTCCAAGCAACCAGAAGAAGTAGGAACGACTAATCAGATGTCTTGGCCCCACTTCCTCTACAGTCTGATTGGTTATCTCTCTGGATTTTTCTGGCTACCCTCAGAACATTTTTATGTAAGTAAAACAGCCATGAGCTGATACTTTGGATACAGTGAGCCATTGGCTGCAGGTGCTACCATCCAGCTGGCCATCGGGGGCATTTGCTAACTTCAGGATGACATCATCTGTCTCGTCTCAAAATAAAGGTTCTAATAGGTTTTAGCCTATTTTTCCAAGACTGGTTCCTATCAACTCCCTGTCCTCCTGGATGCACCAAGTCACCCTCATTGCTTTTCTTTGTCGCTATTAGGTCCTCTCCATCTGCCTAAATCGATGTTGACCTTATTTCTGCATCTCATATAGGATGTCCCTCTCACCCTCGCTTGCAAGGATCTCAATCTCCTAAGTTCCTTTCAGACCGTCAGAGTGTGAGGACGCCCCTGTGAATCGTCTTGCTCCGGCTGTACGGAGTGGCGCCGTGGCCTCCTGCCTCGCTGGCCCCCACGGGGAGTCGCTTGTGGAGGACCGGGGGCTGCCAGGGGTTGAGTGGCGCTTGCAGGGATCGGAGGCAGGAAGCCAATTCTCGCTGGAGACTTGAGTGCTGGAGGCTCTGGACACTTGCGCATCACGCCCGGGTCAGGGGGCCCTGGGGAGCTTGGTAAAGGAGCTCGTAGCTGGGAGTCAGCGGTGTGACGGGGAACGGTCAAGGAGGGCAGCTGGAGCAGATGCTGGTCCTGCAGGGCTGGCAGTGTGTTCCTCCTGCCCAGGAATGGGGCATTGCCGGGTAGGGAGAGCTTCTCTGGAGATCCCCTGTGTGGCGGCCTTGCCAGGCTCGGCCTGCCTTTAGCAGCCTCAGAACGCTCCCAAGCTTGGCCACCCAGGGCATGGAGGGACCACCTCCGGCCTCCTGCATAAGTAGGCGGCTCAGGCGACAGGAAGTGCCTGGCCTCTGCCTCATCCTCTTCGTCTGTCACTTCCTGCCGCCGGCTGCCTTCTGCGTAGGAGCTGCGCAGGTGTGCCAGGTTGTGGATGGCGAGGCAGGGCTCCGAGCGTAGCCGGCGGGCATCCTCCTCCCCAGTGCCCGTGGCTCTGAAGTCGAAGACTGTCCCTCCGGTCTCAGCCTCTGAGCCCGGCGAGCCGGTCTTGAGCTCGATCTCGGACGGGGACATGCAGGACACTGGCGACGTGTCCGGCGAGGGCAACACATTGAGGTAGCGGCGGGTGATGGGCCGTCCCCCGGCACTCTGCTCTGTGGCGATGATGATGATGTCACGCCCGCCCTCCCGACAGGCGTCCAGCAGAACCTGGAGCGTGGCCTGATCTCGGGCGTTGATGGCGTAGACCAGCGACGAGGCCCCTGTGTAATCCTCCATGCTGGGGTCGGCCCCTGCTTGAACCAGCACGGTGGCCACCTCTGGTCCTGCCCGGCCCATGCATGCGTACATGAGGGCCGTGCGCCCGGCCTTGTCCTGGCTGTTTGGGTCGGCCCGGTTATTCAGCAGATACTGGAGGAGCCGCAGACTGGGGCTGCCGGTTTGCTCGCCCCTTAGCATGGCCTTGCAGGCTGCCAGCAGGGGTGTTTCGCCTCTCTGGTTGCGCTCGTTCACCTGGGCCCCCCCATCCACCAACATCCGCACCAGCCGCAGCTTCCCCAGGTACGCGGCCGTGATCAGCGGGCTGTCATCCCCCAAGTAGTCCCGGGGATCTCCCATTCTTCGCGGTTCTTGCTGACGTCGGTTATATCAAGCTGTCTTGTTGGATTCTAACATGCAGCATCAAGGATGAATTGGACTGAACTGCAAAAGGTCACCTCTGGGGCATCAAGTTCTAGGCAGTCTCATCAGGTCCTTCACCCAGGGTCTGTGAAGCCTCAAAGCCTCCCCTGATGCCTACAGCAGAAGTCACCTAGTACAAAGGGGAAAAACGTCAGGGTAACAGAGACAGTGTACTGTAGTTAAAAATTCATTAGAGATGAAAGTGTTGAAATGCTTTGTTTAGTCTGTTTTGGGCATCACAAAGGATTATGAATGTCTCACAACTAACGGACAATTATATGTCGTTTTCCATCCAACAGAAGTTTCTCGTCTGAGTGTGGACAGCGGCATGTTTAAATGGTTTTGGGTCCGAAATGTCAAGGATGGCAGCGTAGAGAGGCTATGGGGGCGGGAGAAGGTGGATACAAAGGCTGAAGGACTGTTTGATAGTGGTGAGCCTTTGAAATAGCCTTATCTGTGTGGGACTGCCTTCTGTGATGAAAGAGCAGCACAGTCAGCTGACAGATTCAATCGATGCTTTAAACTACCCCCTCATCTTGGCCCCATAATAGCGATAAATACAAGAATTACGGGCTAATACCAGATAACTGCTATGGTCATACTGGTGTAACTTCACATGCCTCTGCATGTTAGGAGGTAGAGCAAGAGCCGACCTGTTGCTCATCTATTGTTGCAGTGAGAGAGAATGAACTGTCTGACCATTGGATGCATCACAGACTGTCACATAGTACTGGATGTGATCTGTGACCTACTACTGGTAAAATCACAGTGAATCCTTCAATAAACCTTCCTTTTTAGGTCAAATTGATTTTAACACCACATTATACACTTAGCACTTCTAAGGTAAGTTAACTGTCCACTTTTTAATGTCGTCCATATTTTTTCTGATGTATTTCTAAAGTAATTCATATAAGACTTGAGAGAAGTCCCCGTGTTTGTATGTTGGACGTTGCTTACAAATTTATTGCAGACTTTACCTTTTGCTTGTATTATAAATTTTGAAGTAACATTCTTGCTAGGAGTCTCATGAGCAGTTAAACCTTTGCTGCAAAGGGACAGAATAATATTGTTTTATCTCTATTACTGTTGAAATTTCTGTCCCTCTTATTGCAAAATGGAAGGCACGGGTGAGAAAGCACTTACCCCGTGAAAGGTCTTGTTCACCTCCAACAGTTTTCTGAGAAAGCCTGCAATAGCCTCAATATAAAGCAAAAGACTGTGATCGACGATCTGGATCCTTCAGAGTGTGGCTCTCCTGAAGCGCTTCTGGATCCCAGACGTTATCTTGAGGCTTGCGTCCTCGGAAAACATGACATTAATGATGCCATCGAAATCACTGTCTCTGGGAGGAGAGCCGGAATGGAGTTTTTCAGGACTTTGCCAGACAACCCTCCACATCAAGCTGTAACCTGCTATGTGTGCAGGATAAAGAGGGGGGGAAGAGGGGAGAGGGAGAGAGAGAGAGAGAGAGAGAGAGTGTGAGAGAGAGACACTAAATGCAGGAGGGAGGGAGAGACAGAGAGAGTGATGGTGTGTGAGTGAGAGAGCGAGTGAGATACTAAATGCAGAAGTGATGGAGGGAGAGAAGAGACAGAGAAAGAGAGAGAGAGCAAATGAGAAACTAAATAAAGGAGGGAGAGAGAAGGATGATGATGAATATGATGATGATGATGTTATTAATCTGCGCATAACACAAAAACAGCAGTGTCAGTCGGTTAGGGGCCTGTTAGTGTGCAGGCAGGGAAGAGCATTTCATTAGCAGGGTCATTGTGCTCAGCATATTCAAGCCCAACAGGGATCTGCTGAGCAAAGAGCACAAGGTGTGGCAAAGCATCACTGCTTCTCTCAGTCCATAAGTGCTTCATGTTTCATAATCATAGTTTTCATATTAAGTTTTCATTATTTTTCTCATCTTAAGATTTTTTTTTATGTTTTACCTGCCTGTATGACAGACATCTATGTCAATTACCCAAAAATAAAAACTAAAAGCTTAATTTCACGTTTAAGTATACTGTTTCCTGTACTGTTTGTGCACATGCTTTTTTCCTTAACCAAGCTAGAAAAGCTACCCTTAATATCAGCTTCAGCAAACAGAGAACTTCTAAAGCTGATTTAGCATATAAAACATGAAACCATGTATCGTGCATTATTAAATATAATCTCCCGGATGTTGTAGGTAACTAGAACAAAGATAAAGGATTAGGAGGAGCACATGGAAATTATATGTCAGGGAACAATGAATATGTTCTGTATCTAATAGACGATATGAGTTTGGAAGTATGTTAAACATGAATTATGTAAAGGACAATTTAGAAACATTTGTGAGGAAAACACATGACAGAAAGCGTCACTAATGGGGGAAATTTATAATTATTAATCAGAGGCATGATCCTCTGGTTTTCTAAAAAATAATCCTCCTCATGAGATTCCTGCAATTTCAGCACAAACTTACAGCTCATGGGAGATTGACTTACACAAAAATGTTCTGAGAGCATAACAAAAAAGGATTGGTTCAGAGAGATAACCAATCAGATTGTAGAGGAGTTGGGTCCAACAAATCAGATGTCTTGGTTCCATATCCTCTAGTTGACTGGACCCACCTGCTGTACAATCTAATTGGTTATCTCTCTGAACCAATCATTTCTCATTCTGCCCTCCCACAAGCTTCCTTACATGTACAGACACTCCTCTACTTACGAACTTTCAACATACGAACGAAGAGGACTGTAAGTCCAAATTGTGTTCGTTGAGCTCCCGTTTCCTGTCCGCAACATCAATTTTTTTTTTCTGCGTGCCAATTCCGCCTAGTGCGATTTCTGGTCAATACTCCCGCCACACAGCATCGTATCGTGCGTACTCCCAGCATCCTAGTTCTTTGTATTCGCATATACCCATAAAATGATGTTCAAAAACATTTCAAGGTACGAACCGCCGTTCGTTAAGTACAGATTTTTTAAAATTCCTAAAATAACAATACCCTAGTCAGACAGACACAATAACCCAATGTGTATTTGTAACTGGCAGTCAACCTCATACACAACTACAGACTACAATAAATTTCCAAAATATTGTGAGATCCAGGCAGCACAGTACAGTTGCATAGATGATGTTAATGGGTTAAGGTTTTCGATGGAGTGTTAGGGAAACAGCATAGTCCCCAGGACAGATTGGAGTGTAGTTTCACATTCTGGGTAGTCGGTGTTGAGACAGTGATGTCATACAGGTGGGAAACCAATTTATGTGAATAAAACCATTTTAGTGACATGATACTTCCTTGTTCCAAGTTGCAGTACACTGTGATGGGGCTCAGCAGAGAGGCCCGGAGCGGTTCAACCAGTCCAGTTTGATCAGTGAGGAAGCTTAAAATGACATTGGCATTGATGTTCTGTTGCTGCAGGTGTTGGGGTGGCATTAAGACTGGATACTTTTGTAGAAAATAAGGATGCAGACCTTCATTGGTGATGCTTGTTTCATGACCAGGCCCTGGATCTGACCTCTGATGGAGGTTTGTGGAGAAATCCCAGATCGCCAAAGATCCTGTTTATGCCTATGGAACCCTGGCCAGAATATTGGCTCTTTGAAGCTCCAGAAGGTTCTAGAATGTAGCTGTATTCAATTTTCCTTAAAAGACTTGCATGTGAGTTAATCATAATTAACTGATTGATTCATTCATTTATTCATTGATATAATTGTCCCACTGGCAATGTGTAACAAATCAAGGTGGTAGGTGTTCTATCCTTCAGGCTTGCCTATTAACCAGGCTCATGCAGGAACTACAGATGCCAGGAACCACAGATCTGTGAGGACTGTTACTTTGTTCCAGGGAGAACATCTGCTCTCGTAGAGAAGAAGGACGGATCCATGTCATGGAATCCAGGAATCCGGCTTCAAAGTCAAGGTGTGGAAGTGGAGGTGCCTCTCACAGCTTTGTGTGTGTGTGTGTGTGTGTGTGTGAGAGAGAGAGAGAGAGAGAGAGAGAGAGAGAGTGGACCTGTTTGCATATGCTTCTGAGGGTGCTTGCATGCGAATCTCTGAGGGTGGCGCTGCCAAAGGGGAAGACGTTAGGTTTCTGAAGACAGCTAAAGAAATGGAGCCCAGTCTTAAGGCACTGTGGACACAGAGGGGGGGGGCTCCTGCCCATACTGCTCAAATACTTCTGTATGCCGAAGCCACTTTTGATTAAGTGCACTAAGTCACATCCTTATTTGGTTTTTGATTAGCTAAATGAGAGCGTTAAGCATTGATACAGGCACCATTATATGATAAGTAAATATGGTTGATGATCTGTGCCAGGTGGATTAGATGGATTGTGCACGTTCGGATGCATGCGAGTCTGTATGATTGCGGGGCCTGTATCGAGATTTTGCCATATGGCCACCAGGGGGAGCAAGGGAGGCAAACCACATTTATGTATTTTTTTTTTACAACTTCTGGGGAAGCACTGTCTGTTAGTGAGAGGTCAGACGCACTGGCCACAGGCAAAACAAAACCTGCTTACATAATGTTCAAATTCCTGCCGTGTGCACTTGGCATTCACTGTGGCGTGCGCAAAGTGACCGTGCGCAGTGACATACCGTTCTCATTGGTGCTGTCTGCACACTGTGTTCACTATAGCGTGTGTGACTGACCATGTGTGCAATGTTGGGTGGGTGGGGGTCCTTGGAAACCGGATACCAGGGTCATCCTCTAATGCCTGAAAAGCCTGAAGACTTGGGAATGAAATGGAGTCTTGCCACGGGGCAAATGTTGGGTACCTCCCAAGGCCCTGAGGAATAAAAGGCTTGTGTCCCAAAACGAATGTCATCATAAGCTGCTGGATCTCACTGCACGTATGCAGCCACCAGGTATTTCAAGTCACACTCCAAAGTTGGATTAAAGTATAAGCTGGGTTGCATTTTGATCCAGATAATGGATAAAGTTCAGCTGAGAGCGAAGCCTGCGGCTGTTAGGTACGGGTGCAAATCAGCTCGTACGCCGGATTAGAACGGTCTCGTGTAGATTTTCGTTTGTAGTGAAGTGGACGTACTTCTTAGGCGGGTTGTCCAAACTCGTTCTTCATTTTCATCTGTGGGTTAAATTATGCTGTTCCTGAGCATCCAGCTTTGATTTTTGTCTGGAGGTGTCAAATGCACTGTAAAAGCAGACTCTAGGCAGTCCTTACCCCATCCCTGTCAGCACCACCCAGCACAAGGCCCGATGGGACACCGGGATCCACCCACAGCGCTGATATAGACGAACCCCCTCCTGTGCCATTAGCCTAGGTTCTAATGATCCAGTGTTCTGCAGAACCTTCATTCATAGTTAATTTAAAAGCTTAATAAGCAAAACCCATAGAAATAACTCTAATTCCTTCACCGCTGTATCACTTCTAGCTGGAAATGAACATTTGTGTCCATCTTGTGACACATTTCTTGTTTGCCAACTGGACGTGACTGCTTAGTTCAAGGCTGTCGCCCTTAGAGAGGTGACCCTGTCCGCAGATATCACCAGCTGAGACCAACCAGGACTGCAGTGGTGGGTCAGCTTTCAGTGTCAGTCTTAGACCAAAAAAGCAGAACAGTAACTGGCCAATGAGGAGAGACCTGGACACATTTCACACAAAACATTTCAGCCCTTTCATTTATTATTTAAAAGATACCGATGCGTTACATTTGAAGCATAACTATAGTTATTACAGAAAACATTGTGTTCTGTTATGGTGTCATTTTCTTCCTGATTACACTCCATATTAATACCTCAACATCAACCTATAGGAAGTTTATAGGAAAAACCACTTGGATATCAAAAATGTGGATATTCTGTCGACCAGAAATCTAACGTTGCATTTTACATGATAATATGACATGGCAGATTTATTAACTTCCATCCATCCATTTTCTATACCTGCTTATCTTATGCAGAGTTGTGGGGTCTGGAGCCAATCCCAAAAACTACAGGTACAAGACAGGGAATAACCCAGGATGGGGAACCAACACACTGCAGGGCCCCCTCATTATTCACAGCTATGGGGAATTTGGCAACTCCAATTAATCTCAGCATGTTTTTAGACTGTGGGGGGAAACCAGAGTACCCAGAGGAAACCCCACAATGGCATGGGGAGAACATGCAAACTCCACACACATGGAACCATGGCGGAGACTTGAACCCTGGTCCCAGAGGTGTGAGGCAACAGCGCTAACCACTGCATGACCCATTTTTAGGAAGTTAAAGTGTAAAAATAATTTTTATTGACGTTGATTTGCCAGTAGAAGTGAAAGAGTGTTTCTGATTTGTTCTTCTGTAAATGGTGCTCAGAGATTTTTGCCTGTGAGCTTAGATGTGTGTGTCTGTGTAGATCTACACTGTATAATTTCACAGTGATCACTGCCATACTGTCTCTGCGGGTACGACAGGGTGCAACTGATTCCGTTGCACAACTCTGAGTGGGTACCAAAAACAGCTGCCTCTTATTTTCACTTCCTGTATAAGTTAGAAGTATTTGCCCTTGGTTTCATAAATACTTTGTTTTATGGCATAGAAAGCTGTGTGATGTCAATGGCCAACAGTCTTGTACACCAGCCTATCATTACACTGATTAAGTCCCCTAATGGTTTTCACTGGTTCAGCTGCAATTAACAATGTCAAATGCAATTCACGAATGTTTGTGGTGCATGCAGTTAGAGGCATGCCAGGAATTTAAATTTAATTCAGGGTTGATGGCTCAGACATATCATACACGATAAAGGAAATGGATTCTCGAAAACTCAAAAGCAGAACTGTCGCCAGGAATAACATTCAAGGGAGGAAGAATGTGAGGATTTAAATGAAAAGTTGCAGTATTTTATTATTTGGGGCTGATACTCAGATTATGCAGACTTAATTGGTCGTTATTAAAGTGGTAATATCCATGACCTCGACTTTAAAAAAATGCCAATGATCCAGACACTTGGTTCATTGTGAACAGCTTGCTTTGGGAGACTCTTCCAGTTTGTCATTACGTGCAGAAAATTCCTAAACCTCTCTCATGCAATGAGGAATGTTATTTGTTAATGTTAGTATGATGAAAAACTTTATACAGCTGTTGCACCATCGGAAGTGGGTTTCTGACTTCCTCTTGTTGCAAAATGCTCTCATGCCACAAAACTTTACCAGAAGTTGCATATAAAGTAAATATGGAATCCATTCAGGTCATGCTCAGAAACTGATGTAACAGGCAAAGAGTAGGACTGTTTCTGTTTATGGGATACAAGCAGAATATGGCTTGATTCTAGTCAATCTAGTGTAGCATTGCAACTGATGAGTCAGTTTAAATTTCCATAATTTATAAGAATCCAGACTAGCAAATTCTAAAAGGAACTTTTTTTTTTTTTTTTTTTTACATATTTCTGTTGTTTTTCATGATTCGTATACATTAATAAAATCGCATTTGTATCGCCCTTTACCTTGTTTATTTTTTGCTGTCGCTGTGTCACGTTTGCGCAAGCCGTGTCTGTTACTTGCACATGCGTTTTTCTCGTTCCTTGGGTACTTTCCAGCGGAAACAGTGCCGGCAGTTTATTTTAATGAAACTGAGATAGAGGAACACGTGTAACTGGGACTGCACTGTCAGTTCGCTGACCTAACACTTGATATCTCAGCCTATTTCAGAATCGTTTTGGAACTTCAATTTGGCGTCGACTCCGGTGGAGTTTTTGGAATGTAAAAAAAAACCCTGTATTCTGATCAGTTTCGTTCCAAGGAAAAGAACGAGCTATATTTCTTAACAAAAGAGAGAAGTCACACGGAGGAAAATATGCTGTTTAGAATTAAGATATGAATTTGCAAACCATATTGGGATTTCTCATAATTTTACTGAATAGGCAAATGCTTATCTAGTGCTGAAGGTCCCGTTATTGTTTGTTCATTTGCTTTTTGGTTAAAGTGATTCGGTCAAAAAACCGATTCTTACTTACACGATCACAATTTAATATTTACATCAGCTACGCTGTCTTTCCATTTAAGGCATACATAACTAGACTACAGTGTCAATAAAAACTGGACGCTCGTGGCGGGTCCATTTGATGACATAACTGACGTAATTTTGACGCATTTTTTTTCTTCTCGTTATCTTTCTACGCACATGCTTCCTCAATACCGAAGCAAATTTCGAAAGGTGTCCCCATATTGCCGGAGATCATTCATCAGTAATGGCATTACCACGGTATTTGTTATTGGGATGGTGGTAAATAATTAACGGTTGCAGGAATTAAAAGAAATATATATGTTTCGCTGACAAAACGGGTCATTGGGATTTTCGACCATCACGAATTTCGATTTTACTAACGGACCTAAATAGACCCTCAAAAACTACAACACTATCATACATACAATGAGTCACGTACTCATTATGTGTACGCGCAGTGACGTCGGAGCAGACGTGCTCGTCAGAAAGCGGGAAGCCCCGCCCACGGCGCCCCACACGCCTTATTAATATTCATGAGGAGCTGGACGGGGCTTTAGCTGCCTTCACGGCTGTTGTGGTGGAAATGGTGGCAAGATGGCGGCGCTGGAGGAGGAACGGCGTTACGGGCTGTCCTGTGCGAGAGTAAGCGATGGAAGCAGCGTGTCTGTCTTCCACGTTAAACTGACTGACAGCGCGCTGAGAGCTTTTGAAAACTATCAGAACAGACGGGTAAGTTAGAAAAATCGACCTGGCGCCTTTTTGGACGTGTCAGCTTGTGGCCACTGCTGGACTACTGCGTTTATTATCGCTAGTTAACGAGGTGTGCGGCTGTGTTATATGTGTTGTCACGAGTTAACGCTCATCGGTGTGTAGTGCTGGCTGAGTGCTGGCATGGCCATTGATTGAAGTGCTGGTGTATGATCAATCGCTTCCCCATACCGAAGACGAGAAGATCACCTAAAGAGAGAGATGCAATAAGATGAGTTGTGTGAATAATTCTATCTGAGGTCAGTTCAAACAGCGATTTTTGTAACGTAAGACCCGACAACTTCAAAACCAAACACCTGATTTAAATAACAAATATGGAAAATATCGTATTTCTTTCTGTCTTGATTTCCTAACCTGACCCCTTTTAACGGGCTAAGCTACGTTAATGTAACCCCAAACCGCCGTTTACTTTTTTTGTTCACATGGCTTCGGCGCAGTAACGGAGGTTTTGGGTGAAGCCGGGGACCTCGGCAATTTATCGCCTAGCCACATAAATATTTACTAATTAATATTCAGCAGAGTTGAACTTACTTGTCTGAATAATTACATAAGACGTTCGTTCTCTGTAGAGACCGAGAAAAGGTAACGGGAGGTGCTGTCGTTTTCCCATTTGTGGTGCCTGAAAGAAAAGTTACTTTTTGTTTTTTGAGTAGGACTGGCCAGCAACAAGTAGGAATCCCAAAATAAACATATTGTTGATTGATCTTTTCTGTAGAAATGTAGCCGAACATAGGAAACACCTGATACCATCTTTGTGCGGTGAACACTGCTTATAACGTCCACACTTTAATCTGTCATTTGGCTGTTGGTTATTCATGTTTGTAATAGACAGGAGGCTAGTCTGTAAAATAAAACGAGTTTGCACTCAGCCTTAGTATCTGTGTAAATTCTTCGTTTTATTTGAAGTTGCATGGATCATTGTACATCCTGTTCCGTTTTAATTTCGTGCCTTATTAATCCATTAAGAGGGTCTTTTATTTTCCATAAATAAATGGTTGTTTTTTTTCAGGATGACTCCTTAGTCTTAGTTGCTGCTAACTTTGAATTATGTATGATCACGGTGTTAACCCGGGTTTATTCTGAAACTGGATGTGGCAAACACACCCTGTCTCGGCTCAAAAGGTTTCCTTGGTGGAAAGCATGACTGTGCAAAACTATAACAGCTACAAAATTTAGATAAGAATCCTCTCCTTAACCGACCTGCACCATTTGCTATGCAGACATGTGACCTTACCAGTGACATATTTCTGACTTGGATTGTTGGGTGGACTGGTAGGTTATACGTGTGGTGGATTCATGAAGTTTGTAAGGGCTTTAGTTGTCTGATTCTGCTACGGTTTGTTTGTTGTTGGACAGATCGTCTGTGTTCTTAGTGTGCACACAACTCGCTTTGTGAATTCCATTTGTTTCCAAACAATTCTCTGTTGCCCCCCGGTGGTCTTTGCAGAAAGGTAACAGTGATGTGTTAGAGAAGGGTGGCTAAAATTAACTTTCTCTTGCAGGGTCTTGGTTGTGGTCGGTTTTCACTGATGCTCTGTGCAGTGCCTGTTTCTGTCACAACTTCCCCATTTAAAGGGGCACATCTTTTGGGGCATGTCATTTGAGCTAGCCCTAAACTCCAACTTATATATACGTCTGTCTAAAAAGCAAAAAAAAAATAATAATCTCAAAGAGGCACAGGTGTATTTGTCCGTCTGGAAATCTTTCAGTATTTGTAACCTGACCTTGTGCAATTTGTGGCTCGGCAAATAGTATGGTCAGGCTTTCAGATAAAACTCACTTGAAATTGGTTCAGATTGGCAGGAAGTAGCGTGTGGGGCAAGTATTTCTCTAGAAAATTAATGCAAAATTAAATAGAGGTTGTGGTGGTGGACGGATGAATGTCTTTTCTCCCTGACTGTTGTGAGCTGTCGTGCTTGCAGATGCACTTAAGCTCTGCCGCACTGGCACTGAAAATTTATGCTTTTGAGGAAAAACGTGCAAAGGTGAATAAAAGTGTTTTGGTTTGCTCAGTTTAGTGCTTAGTAAAATGACAAATTTGACACACTCAACACCTCAGCACTGCTGCCTTTCAACGTGCTATGATTTGCAACTGTTTTTCAGTTGAAAGTCCTCTCATTACTATTCTGACTTGGCAAAAGGGGCGGAGCCTGTTACCTCAAGCCTAGTTAATGTAGCTAATGATCAGTCCCATTGATGTTTAGGGAACGGTAAGCTTTAGACAAAGTGCCTTATTACTCTGGCCAGCGAGATGCTGAATACCAAGGCCTACAAAGCGAGCTTCTCATATGTCAGACCTTCGGTGTCGCCACTGAAATCGAAAAAGCTCACAACTGAGAATGGAGGTTCTTTTTTTTTTTTTGGGCCCAGGTGTGGTAACTGTCAAACCCCACCACTCAATTTCACTCATGTCGTTTGAGTTTGGTGAGCGTTTCGTCTCACTGCACCGACACGCTCTTTTCCCCGTTTCATCGCCCAGGGGCTGGTGTTTCTCGCTCCTCCTGTTGCATTTTGCCCCCCCCCCCCCGGGGTCTTATTTGCAGCTGAGTGGCAGGTCTTGCAGGTGGCCAGGTCAGAAGGCTTTCTCCATCCATCCCATTTTATCACAACACTGCTGACTGTGTCTTCAGGACGATGGACTGTATCATGTTTCTGACCCCTTTGGGGGGGAAAAAGTGCCATATTTAGGTAGATGTAGCGCTCTGTGATTACAGCTAAGCAGGTTTTGTGGTGTGTTCTGAGCACGTAAGATTGGTAACGTTAATTACAAAAAGTTTTGACTTTCCAGAGTCCATGTTGTGATACTGCAGGTGACACCAGTACTGGAAAAGTTACACTATGTTTTAGATATTTTTACTGGGTTACATTTATCTATCTATTTATTTATTTATTTATTTAGAAGATGCTTTTGTGCAAAGTGCTGTAAAGTTGAAAATACAGGGTAACCCTGTCCCTGGGGGTAACTGGCTATGGGCCTTGCTGAAGGACCCAAGCATGCAATCACTTTGCTAAACATGGGTTTGGAACCAGCAAACTTCTGATTACAGGCACAGAGTTGTAACCCACTGAGCCACACTGCACTAACTTTGGATCTTAACCTGGACATCTAAAGAGGAGTTCCAGGGTATGTTTATGGGGATTCCTGGAAGGTGGACATGCTTCTGAGTGAATTCCAAAGGTGAACAGGGCAAGTGTTGAACAACAGGTTTGGTCACTATGATGTACCTTTACCGCATCGTTAACTCTTATGTCACCCTTAACCCTTAAACCCATGGGGGTCAGCAGAATCCTCTGGGGTGGGGGGGCATTCTTACCGGACCTCTTAAGTTGCAGTGCCCGTTGTCCTTCTCTCTTTAGCATCTTAAACCAAAACATTTGAGACATGCACCAGGCGTTTGGGAGAGAGAGTTTTGAACATCAAAATTATAAACTCAGCTGGAATGGAGATTACTGTAACACGCATTATTAGCAATATCATAGAAAGACAATTCATTCCCTTATGCCAGTGTTTATCAGCCCAGTCCTCAGGGATCCTCACGGTCCACATTTCCAGCTGCCCAGAACTGAACAATCAAACAATAACACCGAATACCTGGGGGAGGGGGGGGGGGTAATACTCTTACGCTTATAATGTCATGAATGATGTTGCATGATCCCACTGCTCAAGGCCCAGAAGAAGGATGCTATTTGGCTGCCTTAAAATCCAGTGTGCCCAGAATCAGTCGCTGCCATATTGTGAAAAGGTGATAGGAATATGCTTTCACAAGCCGAAGTGGGGAAGGCATGACGCGATTCTTTGTGTCAGCAATGACTCACTGACCCCTTTACAGTGGAAAGTAGTGATTTCCCATCATGTTGTCATTAGTCTTACGAGAGACAGGCAGCTTCCTGTGGGAGAATGTGTCACCAGTAGTGCATTAGATCCCGACCTGGATCCATAAGTCTGCTATATTACATTTCCTGTCTTCATGTTACTGACCCTTTAAATTGAAGTGGGAGGCTTTGAATTTACTGCTCTCCAGTCAGGTATCTCTGTCTTCGGCTCACCTTTGAACAGAATATTGGACATGTTTCCCCAGTCAGCTGGATGGAAGCTCTTCGTTGGTTTAGGTCATAAATATATAAATGATGTGTCTATACATGTAATGTAAATGTGGAAGGTGCATGTGAGGGTCTCAGCGTTGAACTGCGGAACTCCTACCTCCTGTGGAGAAGAAGTGTTCGGGTGAGTCCCCCCCCCCCCAAGCTGCCAGCGCTTAATTCAGTGTCAGCGGGATAAGTCACGAGTCAGTTATTCCTGGGCTCTCGGCAGGACATGGAAGGCCTGCTGGCTTTTTGGGGAAGTTGGTGAGTGTAGGGCATCACACGTTTGACACTTGGTGTGCGCGTGGATCTTTGCTGAGTGGTACCACAATCTAAATATCAGGGTGACTTTTATTTTTGGAGAATACAGCTTTTTTTTTTCGTTCTGTGCTCATTTTTACCCTGGTGTCGATTGTTAAATCTGAGGTGTGGCGGTCCCAAGAAATGACCCCCTGTCAGTCAACCGCTCTGTGATCACTCACCAAAAAAGCCGGGAAGTCATGGTTCTGACCACATCACACTGTGCTGCCAGGAAGCGGGGGCTGCGTTTTGGAGGTGCGCTTTTGTAGGGCTGTGGCTTTGATGTTGGTGCAGTCAGCTTGAAATGGTCTCCCTGTTTGGCAGTGGGCAGAAATACTGAAATAACAGCATGTTCTGGATTCCAAAAGCTCATTTCCGTGGCCTGATTTGGACTGGCATCCGATTATGTGTCCTGGTGTACCTCAGCCTTGTGCCGTATGTTGCTTGGGATAAGCAACGCCCCCCCCCCACCATAACCCTGATCAAGATAAATAGATGGATGGATGGATGGAAATTTCCATCATAAACTGCTCCCCCATCTGTAAGGTTTCACATTGAACCTAACAGCGACATTACGAGTGGACATGGAAGTTTTTTTTAATGTTCATGCTGTTTTTATCAGTTTGACCTTTTTCCCCCTCGAGAGGTGCTGGAGATGGCCACTAGCCCCTCCCCCCCCATTGCTTCAGGTGAAAATGCTCTGGGTATCCAAGGCTACGGACGCTAATCCTTTACAGCTGGCAAACAGTGGTGCCTGACAGGATGTGTGGCGGAGTGTTTTTTGAATAGTCTGAATTAACACAGTGCCTGTATATTTTAGGTGATTGCCAGGGTGGCACTGCTGCCACCAGATAGTCCCGCTTGGAGGCGGGCGTTTCCTGGGAGCTCGCAGTAGCTGACAGCTATGACGTGTCTGCTAAGAAATAAGGTGTCACATCTGTCAACCCCGTACAGGTTACCTGCTCTTACCACGATAAGCTGGCTGTAAGTCACTTGAGGGTACAACAGCAGAGCCTGTAGGGGGAGGGGTCAACTAACTTCAGGTTCCAAATTTAGTTCTTTAAGTGCTGGGCCCCACCCCCACGTGGCAGGAATTCTGATGGGTCAGCAGTGAGCGGGCCATCGGTGGGAGCCGGAGGAGGACGAGTAGACGGATCCCAGAGCCAGGAAGTCTGGGAGCCCCACGCTAGTAGTGGAGATGAGCGGTTTTTATATATGGAAAATGTCTCATTTCGAAGGGCGTGGGCGTGCGCCAGACTGCGCCTTTGTGTATGTCGGTGTTACCGTGTGTCTGCTATTTCCACAAGACAAATGGCACCGTGTGCAGAAGCTGCTGGGGCTTTCGCTTAATGCGCAGCCTTAATGCGCAGCCCGCCTGACGCTGCGGTGCGGCTGCGATGTGCAGGGCTGCGTCTGGACGTCGCTGCCACTGAGTGTGTTTGTTTTTATTAGGTAATGCTGGGCACAGGGGTTCATCTGAACCCATTTCTGACCCCACAGGGCATCCCAGCCGCACCTTCCTTTCAAGCATGTTGGTGTTTTCGGGACGTCTGGTCTCAGTGGGGGGGGGGCGCAGGTCTGCCGGGATGCAAAGTCCAGCATCGACTACACCTTCAGAAAGGCTTATCTGAGTCAGACCTGTTTTAATATTGACAGAGAGTAAATGGACACAGAGTGGTGCCCGACTGGACAGGCGGCCGCTGAGGGACGTTCGCCCCCTTTGTTGCTGAGCCCTTCACCTCACGCTTGGGGCATTGCTGCCGTAACTGGGGGGGGGGGGGGTAAGGAGGGGGGTGGTATATTATCCCTGTGGTTTGCAAGCAGTGGCAGTGGTAAGGTTAGTGGGGCTCGAGGGAAATGTAGAGGCATAGCATCAGAAGGGTGTGTGTGTGTGTGTGTGTGTGTGTGTGTGTGTGTGTGTGTGTGTGTGTGTGTGTGTGCGTGTGTGCGTGCGCTCTGCCCTGCCACAGTCCTGTCCCTCGCTTACGTAACGCTCCACATATCCTGCTCCTGTCTCGTCATTGTTACGTAACAGGCCAGTGAGGACAGGTCTGCGATCGCTAAAAGATAGAGGTCACTGCAGAGCTGAGCGAATCGCACTGGTGGACAGGAGACTTGACCATCCTGTTATCAATAATGATTCATGTATGATATAAATCTTTTTTTTGGGGGGGTAACCAGTTCTTATTTTTACATACCACATCTGAGGACCGTGTGGGTCTGTCTAAGTTGTTTGTGTCATGCTTTTCTGTCCACTGATGCTTTTGTACTCTCTTCTGTGTTGCAGAATCTGTCTGCACATCCTTCTATCCGCTTCGCCGGAAGCCAGGGGGTAAGTGGGAGTCGCCTTAACAGTTTCTGTAATGTGACTTTAGATTCAGTGACAGCAGCCCAAATGTTCCCCCCCCCTCTCTGTTTGCCACAAACATTCCTAGTCTGAGGTCGGTCAGAAAAGCTCACGACCCCCGTGCCAGTGCAGAGTGCCACCCCCACATCGACTGTCCAAAGTGCCAAAGATCTTTCCACATTCCTGTGAGGTAGCGCTGGTCCCAGGGTGACCCCTGACCATCTCGCTGCCTAGCTCTGGGGCTTTCCACGTACACCAGCTATTTTGTTAATATCCTGCTTACAAACTTTCAATGACCATACCATTACTTGCTTTCGGATACCAATGTCCGCATGCTTTGAGCGGTGGGTGCTTTGATATTCATATAAACAAATGAGAAGTGCACCTTTCGATTGGCGTCCATGTTTAAATATTAGGGATCTATCTCTTAATGGCATTTAAAAATGTTTAAAAAGCAACAATATATATAACAGCCTAACAAAAAAGCGTATTAATATAGCGCTAAAACCAGGAATGAATTAAGTGATTTGGAAACAAAAACATAGTGGAAATACTGCCTATCATGCTGTTGAGCCGCTCAAAATCACTGGGAGGGAAGTCCCTTTGCTGTGACAGCCCTAGCCGCCATGACGGTTCATTGAGCCTTACATCGGCATTCATGTAGATGTCAGAGTCTTCCGAGATGATCGATGACTGTGATGTTATTGCTTGGTCTGGTGGCCGTCTCCCTCTGCCGCCCACGTGGCCTGCCAGTCCGTCTCTGGCTCTTCCCTCTCACATCCCTGCCGTATTTAGCATCCCTGTTTCCTTCCATATGACAGCTCTTTAGGAATGAAGAACATTTGATCTATTCCACCATAGAATCACTGGAATTTTGAGGGAGTAATTACAATGTTACCGATAATAAGCCGGAAATTCTGCTGATTTACTCCCATGTTGCACACCTCAGGAATATGCCAGGTAAAGGTTAAGTGTTTAAAGCTGATGTAGATTCTATGCAGAAATATAAATCGTAGGCAGCTGCATAACCATCGTAGCCTGACGTGGATCTGCCCAGAAACATAACTACTGGAGTCAGACTGCAATGTAGGGTACGCAGCTACCTGCGGTGTACATTCTACACTGAAGTATACAGTGTTTACTCCGCCCCCGTAGAGTTTTACGGCGCACGTCAATCGTACAGGTCGTGCCGAGGTCATCTCATCTTACTTTCAGCCTCCTGTCGCATAATAGATGCGTGTAAATGCGAATCGGGCTCGGAGGTTTACTGACATCCCACAAACGCGGCAGTATTCTGGGACGCCACTTTGAGGAACTGCCTTTGATTTGCTGTCAGATTGAAAATGCAAGACTGTGTTTAGCTTTAAGACATTTAGCCGGCCTCCTCCCGCCCACCCCCCCCCTTAGAAGCCAGCTTGGGGAAATCCTGAAACTCTTATTCCATGAACCTAAATGATGTAGTAATGAAGGGATTCCCCTGCTACCCCCTGCGTTTCTGCAGAAGATCTGCGTGCCACGGCCGGAAAGCCCCGGCAACCAGCAGGTCTTCACCTTCTACCTGTCCAACGTGGGCAAGGACAATCCCCAGGGCAGCTTTGACTGTATCCGGCAACATGGCGGCCCGGGCGAATTCCGGCTGGACGGCGTAGGCACGATCCACGACAAGATCACCGTGTGCGCCTCCGACGACTCGTACGAGAAGGCGCGGCAGAGCATGACGCAGGCCGAGGAGGAGACGCGCAGTCGCGGCGCCATCGTCATCAAGCCCGGCGGGAGGTACCCAGGTAAGGCCTTTAGCCCCACCCACCAACTCTGGCAAATCGAGTCGCAAAACGCCTCCTCATAAAACCACGATACGCTCATACTTGCTTATAGTTGTTCTGTCTCATAATAAAGTTCTGTGGGTGTTAGTAGGTCTTTTGGAATTTCCTGGCATTTTGCTCTGTCGATCACCCACAATTCGGTCTCTGGTCATTGGCCAGAATTCAGTCTCCCCCTGTTGTGGCCCCACACTCTAGTCCCTCGAGTGGGGGATTCCTCATGATCGACAAGGGGGGCGTTCTGGGGGGCCCTTGACGGACGTCAGCATGGACGCTCAGGTGTTGCCCATTTAATTAACTGTTGCATTTTCTCCAGGGCAGGGTGGGGCCCTTGTTGTTGCCGGGGCCCTAAGCCTATAACCTAGGACAGCCCTATATATCAATCCACCCCTGGTGATAAATGCAGGTGATGGGACTTCTCCTTTCAATTGATTTTTTTAAGGTAGCCATTTTGATTTAAGGTGGTTTGATGATGATGATGATGATGATGAAGATGTCGCCTGATGACCCAGGCTGGCATTGCCCTTTTCCCAGGTTGGTTAGC
>JAODJW010000043.1:12646227-12656747 GCA_026777045.1 Hyperopisus bebe
TGATGATGATGATGATGATGATGAAGATGTCGCCTGATGACCCAGGCTGGCATTGCCCTTTTCCCAGGTTGGTTAGCCCTGCTATTATCTTTCATTAGAGATAATCGTTTGGGCTCAATAGACTGGGGGATAAAAACGGATTAACTGAAACCAGCCTGACCAGCTTGCGTCCTGGGAACTCTGTGTCAGTCTTAATCATTCATTCCTGGCAGAATCTGCTCCTCCAGAGCAACGTATACGGCAGTACCCAGCCTGTCCCCCTCCCGCCGCATCAGCATGAGTCGCCAAGTTTGACGCCTCCCATTTGCCCCACAGGGAAGAAGGTGCACATCCGGAAGCCTCCGGCACCCAGCCCGTCCGACGTCGCCCCCTGCAGGCAGGTGAACCGGCCGGTCATCATCTCCAGCGCCATGAAGAAGAACGGCGGTGTGGTGGCGAGCGTGCAGGGGAGACCCCTACGGGAGCGTCTCACCCATCTGCTGGCCCTCAAGCCCTATAGCAGACCGGAGCTGGTCCTGCGCCTGCAGAAGGACGGCCTCTCCGCCCAGGACAGGTCCTCCCTGGACAGCCTCCTACAGCAGGTCCCCGCTCACGCCCTCACCGACCTGACAGCGCCTCCTATGGGGAATACCGAGTTATCCATTATAATAAGATGGATCTTTTGCCTGGATTTAGTTTTCGTTACTCATACTTAGGCTCTGAAACAGTTTTTTTTTTGCATAATTATGTGAAGGGTATGCTGAGTGTGCAAGTTGTGTAATTTTGATCATCAGAAGCAGAAGTTTCAGCAGTGCTCTGTAGTTCATCGTAACAGTTTCGCAAGTTCCCCGGTGTGTGCGAACCTTATTTTGGTGTGTCTGTGTGTTTAGGTGGCTGATCTGAACAGCAGGGACAACTCATTCACCCTGAAGGACTGTCTCTTCAAGGAGGTCCAGAAGGACTGGCCTGGCTACTCCGAAGGGGACCAGCAGCTCCTCAAGAGGATTCTTGTTCGGTGTGTACAGGAAGTGTGGCATTTAATGAAAAATCTCCGGCCGCAATAAAAAAAAAAAACTAAAAATACCATAAGTCTTGTATTTTGTTTTGGTTACTTATTGTTAAGGTCAGGGCTCGGTAGGGGTTAAGGTCATCATTGTTGGAATTAGGTTTATGCTCATAGAAATTAATGGAGAGTCTTCCCAAAGATATAGATACCTAGTCTGTGTGTGTGTGAGAGAGAGTGAGAGAGAATGTCAGGTGTTTCTTTTGTTTGCATGGAGTAGAGATCATGCACATATTCTGGGCAAGGCACTGCATTATCCAGGCACTGCATTATCCGGGCACTGCATTGGTCCGCACCCTGAGATTCCTGCAGCCGTGTGTTTTCACTTAGCTTGTAAACAGTCTATACCCAGTACCAGCTGCATAGATTAGACTTGGACAAGGTCAGATGTGTTAAAGCTGCGGCGATTCCCAGAAGTACGGCCTTTCTGTTATAAAGCGGGGGCTGGCTCCGCTGTACGTGACAAAGAAGTCCTGCTTGTTTTTGAAAGTTAGCCGAATGTCGCAGCCTCAGCGCATGGCTGCCAACTGCTGGGCTGCTGCGGCCGCATTCGGCACCGCAAACACGCTGATACGGAGGAGCTCCGCCCTCTCTCCATCCCTGCAGCTCATGTCTACTCAGGTGCAGTCCTGTATTTTGAATCTGCCTCTTGCTTTGGTGTGCCCGCCCACCCCCTAGGAAACTCTGCCAGTCCCAGAACGCAGCCCCCGCCTCCGGTGAGGACCTGTCCAACCCCACGAAGGGTGTGACCAACACGGTTCTTTCCCAAGTGAGCGGAGTCGCATTTTGACTTTGTCTATCCTCTTGTCGTTGTTGAGCTATTTTCTTTAATATTTGAATTTATTTGTTTTCAATAGTCGCCACCTCAGAAGAGATCGGGAATAACGGACTTCGTCGACCCTCTAGCCAATAAGAAGCCCAGGATATCACATCTGGCGGGGAAGATGGCTCCGTCTTTGGGTGACAAGCTGAGCAGTGGGCAAGAAGCAGGTGCAGTGCAGGGCGGCGGGGGTCGGCTGCCTAGCCTGTGCCCCCCCCCGCCGGAGTCGACACGCCCCTGTGACCCCCTATGCGATGTCAGCAATGACTCTGGCCGCAGTCGGCGGGATCGCGAGGCGCGGGGCGCCGGAGCGGTGGACCGGCTCGGCCAGCCCATCTTCGGCTCTGGCCCCGCCTCTGAGCCGCTGCCCGTCCGGGTCTCCACCCCTCTCCCCCCCAGCCAACCCGGACTTGCCGGAGCCCCCCCAGAGCCTCCCCCCGCCCCTGCCGCCCTGCACGCCAAGTCTAAGAAGAAGTCAAAAAAAAACAAAGACAAGGATAAAAGCAAGGACAGGGAAAAGGAGAAGAAAGGTGTAGCCGTGCAGGGGGCGGGGCCAAGGAGCGGCTGTGACCTCACGCCTTCCGCTGACGGCCTGACAGGCAGCATGTCGCACAGCAGTACAGGTAATGCCATAGTGCCCCCTAGTGCCTATTTTCCTATCCACAAACATGTAGGTCTTGTTTGCTTGCAAAGGCTGCTGGTTTTAGTTTGTCGTAAA
This sequence comes from Hyperopisus bebe, assembly GCA_026777045.1. NCBI lineage: Eukaryota > Metazoa > Chordata > Actinopteri > Osteoglossiformes > Mormyridae > Hyperopisus > Hyperopisus bebe. Next base: position 12,648,808 of record JAODJW010000043.1, read on the forward strand.
TCAAATATGGCTAAATCTTTTACTTTTCTTGAGAGCCCCTGCCCAGTATCAGCCCTGCTGTCGTGCAGTGCTGACCTCTAGTGGTCAGTGCAGAATTGTCAGTGGAAAATCCAGCATTTAACACAGAAGGTCAAATTGCTGCCCTGCAATATTTTATTCATCTTATTCCCACGTGCGTTCGCGAGGCCGTTTGAAATGCATGTGACCAGGGTACCTGTTTACAAGGAGGGATCAGTGAGTTTTAAATGTAAATGCAAATATTTCCGGCATGGTGGCCCTGCTGACTGTGTCTTGATCCGTGTGACCTTGCTGTCATTCAGGTCGAAATGGAACATGCCACGGAACCAGTGCCCTGCCGTCCACGCCAGAAAAAGCCGACTACTTACTGTAAGAACATCCTCACCGCCGTCACCCTACATATGCTCCTCTGTGGCTGCTCAGATGGGTGTAAATGTGCTTCCTAACTATCCTGCTAACCCATCAGAAATGCTCCCTCATGCCTCTAGCGAGACTGCGCTGACAGATCTGTTTACTGTTCTTTTATTTATTTATTTAGCACATCTGTTGGTTCACTTTTTTTGGGCGTGCTCTTTTCCCAAAGCAGCCACTTCCTATGTAGTGAACCACCCAGCGAATGACTGAGTTCTGTTAGCCGCAGCGGTGGTCGAGCCCTTGGCTTTATGGTCCATGCGGACGTGTGTAAGGGATAAAGTCTGCAGTTGTGCAGAAGCGGGGGCTGCTGATCCCTATCAAAGACACCCCCCTCCTTGTTCCTGGGGGCGGTAATGGTGGAGCGAGCAAGGCCACTGTCTGATTAGGGAGGCAGTCAGGTGATTATGTTACCTGGTATGAGTTCACCTGCCTTCCTTTTTGTGTATCGGTATACAATAATGACACCTGAGCACACAGTAGCCCCCAGGAATGGGTTGACGCTGACCAGACTCCCTCTCTCTCTACTGTTTTTCCACCTCCGTCTCCCCTTCTCCTTCCCGCTCGGCCTTTGTAGGAAGTATACTGCTATATGCTCCCACGAGCAGCGGCAGACCTATAAGAACGACTTCAATGTGGAGTACAGTGAGTACCGGGACCTGCACGCGCGCATTGAGGCCGTCACTCGGCAGTTCACCGTGCTCGACTCGCAGCTCCGGCAGCTTCAGCCTGGCTCCGACAAGTACAAGGTACCTTTGCCGTGGCCCAATGCGGCGATTAGGCCGCCGCAACCGTGCAGCGCCGCTGCCAGCAGCTGCTAAATGCAACTTCCTGTTCTAGTTATCTCCACACAAGAGCTGATTGCTGCAAATTAGGATGCGTGCATTTGAGCGGTTATCATTTGAATTGATAACATCTGCCTGGTGATCAAGCAACCTGGGGAAAGTAAATGTTGTCCTGTTCTTCCCTTCATAGACAATCCATAACCAGATACTGCAGGAGTATCGGAAAATTAAAAAGGTCAGTTTTTCCAATGGTCTTTCTTGCGGTTCTGATTCCAGTTTTAGCTTCTCGTAGACCAGACCTTCCTGGTAGTGATGGACAAAGTGACACTTCATGAATTATTTGCTGTTTTTTTTTTTTTTCCCCACCCCAATCGATGGAGCTCTCTGAACGAAAAAGAGCACATGGCATGCCCCGATGCAAACCAAGAGCGCCATCTAGTGGGGTGAAAAAATACAGCAAGTGGTTCACAAAGAATCATTTTTTTACATCACTGCTTCCTAGTCCTGTGTCTGAGCACTGAGTCCTGTTTCCAACTTCCCTGCAGACAAACCCGAACTACGCCGAGGAGAAGAACCGCTGTGAGTACCTGCACAGCAAGCTGGCATACATCAAGAAGCTCATCGCAGAGTATGACCAGCAGCGGCTCCAAGGCTGCTACTAGGGCGGAAACCAGGCCCTGCCTACCCTGGGGATGGTCTGGTGAGCGGTGCCTCTTGGGATGGTCAAGGGGGTCACGATTGAATCCTTTCATTGGAGCGGAATCCTGAGAAGGGCAACTGAGTCCTTTAATGTATTTATTTTGTGCTGAATGATTCCACAGCCCTTTTCAGGTATCTTCATTTTTCACGGGGATGAATCGTGTTCTCCTGCCCAACCCGTTCTCAATGCAAGGGAGGAAGAACATTTGTATCATATTCTTATACTGTTATGTATTACACTTTTTTAATTTATTCATTTTTTTCTGAGGGGGGGAGGAGGTTTCATAGAGATTATATGTCATGGTAATGATACAGTCTGCAGTATCAGGGTGGGGAAAGATATATAACATATATAATATGTCTTTAATCTTATTTCATCAGCCAGTGTGTGTTTTATAAGCCTTGGCATTTCAATAATTGCCCATACGGTGCAGTTGTGATGATATAATGATGATGATGATGATTATTGTTCTAATAATTGTTGTTGTTGTTGTCGTTGTCGTAGTTCTTGTTTTTATGGGACATTTTCCCTTACAAATAACCTGACTTTCACATAGAAGACTGCTAATCAGGTATGCATGGGTGTCTCGGTCCACCGGGGTTTGTGGCCGTCGCCTGATGCCCTTGGAATCTGATTATGCTCAGGCTAAGCCCAAGAGAACGGCACCTCCAGTCTTTATAAAACAACATTCCTATGACTGTGTCCGAGCTGGTACACTCTGTATGAGCGCCGGTTTTTGAAAGGACACTTTGACAGGTCCAGTAAAGGTGCGGTGGTCAGGCAGAAGGATTGCCCATCTGTTTGGGTCGACTGTTTGTGTTCCCTGCTGTGATTCCAGATTAAATGTTGATGTTAGGGTTTTTTCTGGATTGTCTGTCCTTTTATTGCCTCTTTGGAACCCACACCAACAACTCTTAGCGTCTGGAGTCGAATACTGTCGCCACAGTACACGTGCAACTTGTGTGTGGTCATCTTGTGTCCTTTTTTGTTCTTTTGTGTTTGTTTTGTCTCAGCTGCATTTAACGGCACTGGGAGTGTAAACACTAGAAGCAGCCTTGTTAAGGACATGTACACAGTGTTAATTGTGATGCCATCGCTGACCTTGCCTTCATCTCGATCATCTTTATTCAGTTGAAAATGGATTTTCAGTGTTTTTCCACTCTGACGGACTTCGGAACTAGCAACCAGCAGTGCTGAACTCTCAGACTCTGTCTGCTTATTGCACATGCCCCTCCCTCCCCACACCTCCTTTCATTGGTGGTATATGCCCAGGTATGGTGGGGGTATGACTGCCTGAAGGAAGCCTGAAACTGAATGACAAAGTATTGCTTCCCTTAATGTCTATCTGCTGTAATTGCAAATGACACCCCCCACACACCCCATATAGTGATGTTTGGGGAGGATGTCAGTGACTGGGGGCACGGCTGTTTGACCTGCAGCAAATTCCCGCCAGGTACAGTAGCTGGGTGGGGGATTGTTTGCTATGATGGGGGTGGATCTTTTTTTTTTTTTTTTTTTTTCTTTCACCATAATGGTTTCTGATCAGATTGTACCTGTGATTGATGGCCTTAGATGATGTCATTTCATTTTTTTTATTGCTACAATTCTTAGTTGAGTGAAAGTTCTGCACAGGTTTAAAATGTATGGCCTTGTCAGCTTACACAGGGTCATGCAGTGGTCAGCAAATCCATGCTGTGAGCAAAAGATTAGAAAATTTTACAAATGGACTTTTCTAGATCACCCTGAGACACTTGGAAATTTCCCATTTCAAGAGAACTTAAAAGCCAATTGGGTCACTTTTTTTGCATTCTTTGCAATTTTCTAATATAGTACTGAGTGTATACTGCCTTGCAGTTATGACAGGCCGAGGTATGTTTAAACCTATACCTTGTGAAGAGTACATGGATAGTGTAAAATCAGATGCACAATGCCATTTGTACTTTTTTTAAAATTATTTTTTTATGTCATTTAGAAAAACAAACATATCGCCACCCTAAAGTTCGTGTAACCCCTCTGTTACTGGTAGTCCAGCTTTTATTTTCCCTCATTGGACTCTAAAAACATGTTCCGTATGTTCAGCCACCATTATCAGACAGCATAGACTTATGGGATGACTTTTCTGTCCCATCTCTTTACAGGTCAGAGGATGGGGAATTTAAACACTTCACTCAGTGGATTTGATAGAGATGACATTGTTTTGCTGGAATGTGTTTTCTTATCCTCCAGACTCTGTCCTCGCATGTGCCAAGGAAATTGTTACTTTTCATAGGGAATGGGAGTTTGCAATTAAATTATTTATTCATTCTTCTACTGTGCATATTCCCTTTTTCAGCCACCAAAAATGGTCTGTAAAATGTGAATACGGAAAATAAAATATGAAATAGAAATGGTCTGCAGTATCTTTTTTTTCTGCGTAGGCAAGTGAGCCTTCACTCCATAGTGCATGTTGACGTGTGGGGAGGTGATTCTCAGTCCATCAACCAATTCCAGATACCGGTTATCCAGTGTCCGCCAATGGTAACGTTTGCATGCTCAAGAATTTTCTTCTCTGTGATTTTTGCTTTTCGAATTTTGCCAGTAGTGTGGAAGCGTGAGTATCTGACTGTTAGCCTTTTATAAGGCCGATGGTAGCGGTGGGCTGACCGCTATCTACAATCTGTCACATTGCGAATGCAAGTCAAATAGTGGAACGGACATTTGACCAGCAGTGTTTGCGGTGCGAAACTGCAACCAAAGTTATGCTGGGATTGATCATAACACATCCTTCCTCATGCCGGCCTGCAAGAATCTCCTATCGCTCTTACCAAAGACATTTTCTGCTTCAAACCCAGTCGTTTGTAATTCAGTCATTCGTTCAGAGATTTTGTTAGTAGAATCCTGTCAAAAGGTTTAATCCAAGTTGACAAAAATAAGTCCCAAGCTAAATTAACATATAATTTTAAAATCATTGCATCGTCTAACTGACCCAGTTCAGAATTAATTACCCCGCAAAGTTTTACAGGTAGGTTATTTAGACACGTGAAATATCCTAGAATAAGGTGACGTTTGCACAGTGTCATGCACTTCGTAAAACAGTATGTACTTTCGTTATATTTAGAATTAATGTGTAATTTCGGCCATTTACTTTAAAACCCTGGTGAGTGTATATTTATTACAAATTTCAGATTGACAAAAGATGAAACTTGACGTCACATGATGACATACTGATCTTTTTGAAACTGAAAGGCAGAAAACTGCAGCAAAATGTCTTCTCTGTTATGAATATATTTGCATACTTGCATTTTCAGTCTGTCTATGAGATTATGAGTTCTCTAATTAGGCAGAGAGGTTAGAAGATTATGTATGGAATATAAAATTAGCATATCAGCAGTACTAATTATAATTGGTGGTGGTTCCTGATCAGGTTGCTATTCTAACTTACTGTTTCTGGAAGGAACCAGTTATGTCAGTTACGACATTTTTGCAATTCTTCACCCTTAACAAAGGCTTACATCCATATTTCTAACAGCCGCTGTAGATTTCGGCTGTGAATTCTGCCAGCCTCCAACACCCAACTCTACCCGCTTTACGTTTCGGACTCTGCACGTTGTTCCATGGCTGGGGGTAATGTTGGTGGGCTGGGGGGCAGGGTGGCACAATAAGAGCACCATGGTACTGTAACAGTCGCTGTCCTGGCAAGCTGGGCCCGTTCTGGAGAACCTAAACGGGTATGAAGGTAAACCACACTCCCAAGGCATACTCTTGAATACTCTTTCAATGCTTTTTTATTACTAGCTCTCATTTATTGTTGCTGTTATTTTATTTACATATAAAACCAACCACTTTGGCTCTTTGCTCCAAGCCTCCACTGTGTCTGGGATCAGGTCCCACCGGAAGTGTGAATGTGCACTTTTTTGCAGCCTGCTGCCAATGACACGCCCGGACATCATCTTTGATGGGGGACTGCTTTACCAAGGTCTTCCTTTTGATTCTGTAATGCAAACATGGTTTGCTTTGTGCACTGCAAAGTGACTCTACAGCTATATTTACATTAATGATGCACATCTCCATCACTGAGGCCGATGAGATACACATCTCGCTGGCAATGATCCGATGCATTAAAGATACATATGATGCAACTACTAATGCGATATGATATGATTCACCTCTATTGCGATGTGACTCGACACAATCTGAGTCAACACAATTTGATTCAACGTGAAATCATGCCATGCAAATCAATATGATGCTATGGAATTTAATATGGTACAGATAGTTTGATTTTCTTTCTTTGGTTCTTCTTAAACTGACAGCAAATTATAAATTAACTTAAGTGCCTCTACTAATAATTATATAGTAATAAGCTGTATTTTACTGATGCAAAGACGTTAGAGTTGATGCATCCTGAGTTCATCCCGAATCATATCAGTTGCACAGTTTTTAAATCAGGGCAATCGCATGGTGAGCTTTTCTGCCAGCGTATTAGTACGAATCAGCGAATCTTGCCATCCCAAATGTATGTTTATTTTACTTTTTGAAGGGGATTGATGGGTTGGAAAAACAATGGCTAACTAGTGCATAGCTATGGAGTAATTAGATGCCTTATATATTAACTATATTCCTGTGTAATTGGGTGAAATTGTCATGAAAATATAAAACATCATCCCTTTTTCCATGCCGTACTTCTCCTGGTGAGGGATGAGGCTGGGACGCCCCCCCCCTCCCGGATATGGCTGAGGCCATGCAGCAGGCTCAGGTCTTGGACTGGGCCCTGCAGAAACCGCTCAGGCCCCACATGGAGCCGCTCCGTCCGCGGTTCTCCATCTACGCTCCCGAGTTCATTGCTGCCAACCAGGGCCAGAGGGCATGGCAGCATTATCCGGGGGGGGGCAAGGCGGAGCAGGTCAGCATGCGCAACATAGACCGTCTTTGTGATCGGACACATTAACTTCCATTGTTGGCGGTCAGGCATCAACAGGGTCATTAATTGGGGGCAGTGAGTGGCACAGCGGGCTCAGTCTCTGTCTGTGATCGGAAGATTCACAGTTCACGCCCTGGCCTCGGTGATACTGCCGCCGACCTGCTGGCTCCCATACAGGTATTTCCCCTCTGGTGCGGTCTTTGCGCCCACAAAACCCTGAGTTATGCATGCCTCAAGCTGATTGTAGGAGGGGTGAATCAGACAACTAGACTTCCTTTTACTGATGTAGATCCCTGTGTTAATTACAGAAGATAATGATCATGCAGTAAGTGGTAATGTAATGGACAGACGTACTTCTTCATAAGAAAGCTGGTTTACCCTCAAATTAAGTAATACAGATGCTTCAGTGAGAAGCAGTAGCGGATCTACGATTAATTTCACACGTCCATATTTCCAGTTCAGTTGCTACATTTTTGTGGTTTTAGTGCAGTAATTTTGTTATGGTAGTTTTGGTGAGACAGTGAGGCACTTACATTTATTTATCTGGTAGATGTTTTTGGCTAAAGTGACATACAGGTGAGAGAGATGCTAAAAAATGAACTTACTGCTGCCAAGAACCTAAGCTATGGTAATCCTTCAATGATTGACCGAAACAAGAGCAAGTTATCTATGGTGAAACGTTACGCACACGCCACTTAAAACCTTGCATTAGTAGTCAGAGATGTTATATACTTGTTATTCAGTGGGCAGAGATTAAGTGCAACACAGTCCTTATTCTCAGGTTTTGCATCCGCGGACTCGACCATCTGTGGATTGGAAATATATGAAAAATGAAGATTCCAGAAAGTTCCAAAAAACAAAACATGAATATCCCACCTGCCGACCACCCACACTGAATCCATGCAATTATTTTATTGGATCCATCTGTATATTTTATGCTTTCTGGTATGTCAAGTAGTTTGCCTGATTTGTGAAATTAAAAAAAAAGCCCAGTTAAACACCCAGCACAGTGTCACCTGAAGCATGCTGACGGAAATGGGGAGAGAAACGGCAAAAACAGAACAAACAAAAAGACATAAATCAGGTTGTGGAGATTCCAGACTGTGCCTCTGCTTTTGTAATATAC
>JAODJW010000043.1:12656847-12669826 GCA_026777045.1 Hyperopisus bebe
GGCAAAAACAGAACAAACAAAAAGACATAAATCAGGTTGTGGAGATTCCAGACTGTGCCTCTGCTTTTGTAATATACGGCAGAGATCCAGCAAATTTATTTTTGCCCTCTGTAGAGGACATTTTGTTTTTGCTAATATCCCTCATACTGCACGTGCCGCTCTGTTAAGTCCTGTTGTTCCTTGTAGAGGAAAATTGGGCTCAAGGGGGGGGGGGGTTATGCCAACCCAGCAATTAAATTATGTGGGGAAAAAATGGAAACACCTTTTTTTTTTCTCCTGGATCTCAGGAGGATGTATATGATTTATCTTTTCTGTCACTTAAAACATACAATCTAGTAATAATAATCACTCAATACAGGAACCATCATGCATATTAATACAAATGGCTTAAATAAGTGATGCCACCCAGTGTTATGTGAGCATTGTTTCTCCAGGCGATGAGCTCACCTTGTTTTGCACCTCCATCCTTCCTTCGTACCCGGGGCTGTGGACATGACCCGGCAGATGGGCGTCTTTATTGTCGGTGGCGATTTCAAAATCTGGGCCAGACCGTGATGAGGTCTGTGTCTGTGGACCTCCTGGTTCGTGTCGGCATCAAGGTAAGGAGGTGCCCAACCGGGTGGGGGCTGTATTTTCACACTTGCTTCTCCCCAAGACCGTGCTTTTCAAAACCCCCCTCTAGGTAGGGCTGGGTGGTATGGCCCTAAAAACAATACCACTGTCATCAGAGATTTTCACAATGTAAATATTCATCATGATGTTCTAAAATTCATATATAGAAAAGGGTAAAATATGATAGGTGGTTTTGAATTTTTCTAATTATGGAAAACAAACTCATACCTTGATTGAATTTGTTTAAAAAGTAATGCATTGTAACTGTTCATTATGCAAGAATACAAGTGTTTCCACACAATATTCAAATTGATGATGATTTTCATAATCACGATATGATATTTTATCAATATGTCGCCCATTGGTTCCCCTAGGGTTTCCTTCCCTCTCATCTGTCTACAGCAACATGGACCATCACCCATATGGTCTATAATGCTGTGTATGAGAAATCAAGTAAATATTGCTCTCTTCCGATTGTGCTACATGTCTCAATAAAGCCTGTAGCCTGTAGCACAAAAAGAATGCGGTTAACTTGGGTGTGACGTCGTTCCCAGCTCGGAATACCGACCTCCGAGGTAAATGGAATGCAGCATAAGTAGGTATTTTTGCCACACTGGATGACCTTTACCTAAGTCACACCACACGTTACTGCAGTTTAACTTACACAAAAGCAGTCCTGCAGGTTGCTGATGAATACAGCGGCGATGTCCCTGGATGAAAGTTAGGGATAATCTGCCATTTGACAGCAGTTTTTTTTTTTAATCTTCCCCTGCCTGCACTGTATGGTAGCCCACCTCCGTCGTTAGCTACGTCGTCATCATCATCATCATCATCACCTAGGAAACAACAATGGGAGGCCCTGACTGAGCTGCCAGAGAATCGCCTTCTGTGCTGATAGCAACGGCTCATTCCAGACCTTCCACATCAGTGCTCAGCTACATGTGGGAAGCCCCACTGGTTCCATTATGAGAGCCCAGTAGCTAATGTCTTCTTCCAGCGGCGTCCTGCATTGAAAACCTCCTCAGGTGAGCCATACGCTTTTGTGGAGTTATTGTGCAATTTATCTAACACTAAGGCTTGTCTGACCCAATAGAGGTAGTCAAAAAGCCACCTGTGAAAATGTAAACGCCGTCGGAGGTGTCACAAGGCAGAGCAACTGGAGCAAAAGCCCCGAATGTTTTTTTTTAGCTCAACCAAGCTCTCAGTTAAAGAACCAGTGAGAAGCTCCACCTGTATTAAGATCCTAGCAACAGAGCTGACCCCAGCCAACGAACATAGTATCTTGATCAGAAGGAAGTAGTCAGTTTTCACCTCCTCCATGACTGGTAGCAAAAAGCCATACAGAGTCCTTAAGGCATTAGACACATGATTAACCCCGTGGACACTAAAGGTATTGCTCAGTCCCTGGAGTGGAAATAATGCAATTTGTTCCTCAGATTACAGGTGGTTCAGATTACTTACTTCAAATTACTACAGAATTATTACATTGCATAAAATGGTAAAATATAAAATTATAAGCTATGCAATCTTCTTGAACTATATGATTTTCTCTCTTTCTCTCTGTTTTAGAGTTTGCTTTGGCCTTCCACCCCAGAATTGCATGCAACTGGAGCACAAAATGCAGATTGCTCCCTGTCTTACCGTTGCCAGTGATCCAGTGTTGCCACGACAACTTTCAAGGGTGCAGCGTTGCATGACAATGGGTGGCACTGCACTGTTAATAATGGTATGTGGGTTTACACGATCATTGGAACTCAATTCTGCCTGACAAATACAAGAATATTTCAGTTCATTTACACTTTCAACCATTTTTGTCACTTCTCTGTTGAGTGAAATGGAAAATATTCTATTACCTTAGAGGCAATTTTAACATGCATTGAAAATTTATATTTTATTCTAAATATTTAGCAATCACGCTTTATTAACATCACCTTACCTAGTTAAAAATGTTTCACTTGACGATTGGGACCTTGTTACTGGATGAATCAAAAGTGTCTCTTAAAACATTTACTTTTATGAATCAAGTCTCTAGTTCAGACTAAACAGATATTTGATTATCACTGAAATGTCTTTGTTGAAATAAAGGAAAATATCTTGTCCTGAGTGGTGTATTGTGTTACTGTGATTCACCTTTTAGAAGAGGCGTCCCTAGTAACCATCTTTTAGAAGTGGCGTCCCTAGCAACCGTTCTTTTACCTCGTATATTTATATACAGACATTTATATAGACACTTCGTTCGTTTGATCCACGTAGCACACTCTGAGTTTTATTACGTAAAAATATATATGGTAAATGAAGTGGAGGTTTTCCGGGTTGAACTGCGATCCAGGCAGCAAACGCGTGCGAACCCAAAGATGGCGGAGAAGCGGCGGTCAGGTGTATCAATGGCCGAGCCGAAGAGCGCCAAAGCGGACAGCGAGGAGGAGTTTCTGTCCCAGTTAGGGGTGGCTGCGCTGCTCAGGGGGTCTCTTCTGAAACTGGTGGAAGCCAGACCCGAAGATCCGATAGGATTTTTAGCCGATCATTTCGCCAATTTAGCATCGGGAAGCGAGGCTGCGGACTGCGGTGATGGAGAGCCGAGCAGGACGGTGCAAGACCGGCTGAGCCAGGCGCTCTGGCACCTCAACCTTGTACATCATTCCCAGAGGTAAGGAACCGTGGGTAACTATAATAAACGTGCAGGGAGCAGAATTATAAAGTACAGATATTTTATGGGTTCCACTGAAATAAAGGTGGCTGATTATGAGAAAGCCCTCGGTGTGTATGTTGATGCTTCCATGTTCCCCCTCTCGCCAGTTTGGGGAAGCAATAAAAAAGGCCGGTAGGATGTTGGGTTACATCTCTAGGTGTGTGGAGTTTAAGCCGTGGGAGGTGATCCTACAATTATGTAATTCCTTGGTAAGACCCCACCTAAAGTATTGTGTGCAGGTTTGGTCACCATACCTTAAGAAGAACATTGCTGCATTGTAATAGGTTCAATATATAGCTACAAGAATGATTCCTGGTCTTAGAAAAATGTCTTATGAGGAGAGGTTAGCTGAGCTGAAGCTGTTTAGCCTCGCGCAAAGGAGACTAAGGGGGGACATGATCCAGCTATATAAGATTCTAACAGGTCCGGATGCTGTTCAGCCAAATTGCTACTTTAATATTAGTTTAAATACCAGAACTTGTGGCCATAGGTGGAAATTAGCAGGAGAACATTTTAAACTGAACACTTTTTTACACAGCGTGTTGTTAAAGTATGGAATAGTCTTCCTGCTAGTGTAGTGGAAGCTAAAACCCTGGGTTCCTTTAAATCAGAGCTAGATAAGATTTTAACAACTCTGAGCTGTTAGTTAAGTTCTCCCCAAACGAGCTTGATGGGCCGAATGGCCTCCTCTCGTTTGTAAATTTCTTATGTTCTTACGTCCATCGTGGACTTTCAGTTGAAAATATGGTTGCAGTACCACTGCTGTCATCTCAATTTTGTTGCGATTTTTAAAAAGTTTAGGCTATAATCAGCTTGCTGAGCACGTAAATTCTTCCCTCTCTTTAATGTCTCCAGCGTATTGTTTATAGGAAATTGCCTCATGCATCTGTCATTTTAGGTCTGCTTTTAACAACAACGTGCGGGTCGCCTACGAGCTGCTCATGACCGGAGGACAGCATCTCCGCCCGGGTGGGGGAGTCCGGGGCCGCATCTACACGGAGCTCCTGCGTTCTCTCTGCTCCGAAGCCGGCCTTTCCAGCTCCACCAGTGCGCCTCTGCTGCGCCGGATCCAGTGCCAGGACCACGAGGCCGTCCCCTTCGAGCTGTTCCGGCAGGGCGTGCTGATTTGCACCGTGTTTGCAGACTACGTGCGTAAGTCTCAGTCCCTGTATCTGGCAGTCTGTGGTGGTTCTGAGGTACCGGCCCAGCGGGCTCTCTGTCAGGCTGCCCTCGGTGCCCTGCAGGACGCACTGGACACTGCGCAGTGCGCAGATACCGCTCGCTACCTGGAAGCCAGTGCCAAAATCGCGCCTTGCACATTAGCCCAGGCGATGGCGTCGGCACAGAGTTCCTACGAAGCCCAGGCCGGTACCAGCATGGACCCAGAGGAGTTTGAGAAAGAGGCAGCTGCTCTGTTCACAGCCCGTATCCAGCCTGTGTCCTGAAACATCCTGACCTTTTCTTAGAATCTCGTTATTAAACATGGCTCAACGAAATATTGTTTGCTGTGGGTAAAAATGAATAGGTATGGTCAGTGAGGCCATATAAATCTTCCACGGTGTTACCAACTCTCCCGCAACTGGCGTGACACTCACGCTTTGAGATTCTCACGCTCACACAAGAAATCATATAGCAAATGTATATTATTCTATTATAGCATAGCTACATCAAAAACATTGGGGTAGTTTGCAAACCCTACAGACTACAAGATAATAAACCTGTTACATACATGTACATACGTGTGCAGACTGGTCTCGAATTGAAAATCTCAGAAGAACCAGCTGACGAAAGTTCGCATCCCTGCATCCATGGGTTTGCTACTTATGCAGTTTTGCATTATATACTTTGAGTTCCAGAACTGAGATTAGGGTGGTGAGGTGGCTTTGTGGTTAACGGCCATCCGCACACAGTTCCAGGGCTGGGGATTCAAACCCATGACCCGCTGGCGGTTCCAGGTTGTTGTCATTCCACCTCTGTGCTTCCTGGGCTAGGCGACAGGATCCCTATATTCAAAAGTGTTTCTAGGGTAGATGGATGGACATCCTGCTATGCTTTTCCCCAGCAGATTATTTTAATAAGTAAATATTAGAACATCATAGTATCATGATCTGACATTTATGTAAAAGCATATTTAGGTAGTAAAGTATGTCTTAAGTATGAAAGTTTTATGCAATATGTATATGTCATTAAAAAGTAACACAGATTCACACAAACGGCAACTTGCATATTTAGCAAGGTGAGGGAGCGAAATCTAATCTCTACACATTTAATCCCCCCACTATTGTACATATGGATACGTTTAGGGGAACCTTAAAATCATGAATGTGATGAATGTCCAGTAATGCTTTTTAAGAAAAATTCTGTCATGGTAGTCATTCTATACTTGCAAAATAGTCATGAAATGCCTGACAGCAACTTTTATCGGCCTGCTTTAAAGTGTGTAAGGAAGAGGAGAGCCTTTTTCAGTCACGGCTGTAAGACCCGAACTGCATTTAAGCTTCCCTGTTAGTGATAAATGAGTGGTTTGCTTCAGTTAAACATAAAGTATCTCTCTCCCAAATCTGCTGCTAGTTTGCACATGGTGTTTGAATAACGTTTAATGATTTCTGATGCAGTCTATCTATTGTTGCCCACTGTGTACAGCTTGTCATAATCTACGTAGTGAAAAGGAAGGTGTTAAACTTTACTGGAATGTTATGGCTGACAAGTACATGCAGCCGTATCAGCTGACTGTGCTGCCTGCAGTGGCACAGACTGATGGACTGACCGGCACTTTCTGCCGACGGACTGACCGGCACTTTCTGCCGATGGACAGAGCTGTCACAGGATGTTCCTTGAAAATAACGCGTGAAAACCAAACATTTCTAAATCATTACAGCTTTAAGAATTATAGACCTTAGGATTTACAGGTGCACCCTGCAACTGAAACATTCCCTAAAACATGACATAAATGCAAAAGAATACAGCCACTTTAAGCAAACACAGTACGTCTACAAATACTTTCATGGTGCGAATCAGAATAGACTTTTTATTAAAGTGTTCTGACGTGTACATGGACGTTTCTCGATGCATTTGGTCTGACAACATTTTACAATGATGACACAGAAAAGCACCCTAACTGATAATGACTGTAGCAAGTAAACACTGTACATTAAAACAATGTAAGAATTGTGCGATGCTTGTTGATGGTCAGGAATACAGCTCATGGGAAGAAGCTTTACAGATGCTGCGCCTGTTTCCATTTAGCAAACCCACTTCTTTACTTGCATAAACTACAGCAGATGGTTAGTTTGTCTTTAACCGCAATATTGTTTACAGGTAATGATACTACGATTCAAACTGCTGTTACCATCATCACGGCATCATTATGAGGACAAATGCTTTCACTGGGACTGATGCTGATGTAAAATATTCAGACAGGATGTAACACATTTTGCATATGGGAAGTTGCACAATTATTTGTCGAAAGCCACAGTTTTTACCCAAATTTCGCTTATGACAGAAAAGAACGGAAACATTTCGTTTCTGCCACCATAAAAACAACTTGATAATTATTGATACAATTTTGATACATTTTTCTGGGGTTTGCAGTAGCATTTTTCATAATGTAAATGAATGAATGAATGAATGTTAAGGGTGGAGTTTAACATCCATATGTTTAAACTGGATTACTTGACTGCATAGGCGCAGAGAGATTTCCATAAATCCAATGCGGCCTCGTTAATCACTGCTACATCATGCATAACGGTACCAGAAGACGTCAGTATTACATTGATTTTTTTTGTTTCCCAAGCAGATTAATAGCTAGGCTTGTTTCCATAGCTATAGATGTACATAGTTAATCTAGCCATTTAATCCGCAATTCGAACCCGAGTTCATTACCCACGGCCTGCTACCTTGACACTGAGCATGACACTTATCTAGTTCACATGCTGTAAAAGCAGTATACATCCATCCAGTCATCCATCCATCTTCTAGCCTCATACCCTGGTGAAGCTCATGGAGGCTGGAGTCTATCTCAGACAGGTACAGGGTGGGGATAAACCTGCCAGTCCATCACAGGCTGCAGACACATTCATACACATTGGGCAATTCGGAGATGAACCTAAGAAATTCACCTCACCTACTGGAAGAAAGAGGAATACTCAGAAGAATCCCATGCAACACAGAGAGAAGGCGCACGCTTCACTCACACAGAGCAGCGGTGGGATCTGAACCCACAACCCTTCATGCAATGGTGCAGCCCAACAGTAATAACATCATACAGCCTTAATTGTGAATAAAATAAGACAAATTGTAAGTGATGATAAAGGGTAAGTAGTTTAAATGCAAATTACTCTGGGTAATCCAAGTGGCATGGAGTTAACATAGATACACTATCAGCACAAATTACCGTCAGTAACATCACATACCCAGTAACAAATACATTATTGCGAGTCACAAAGTGCATCTCAGAAAACTACAAATGGTACCCCGAGACTGACTTCATTTCCCATAATGCAGAACTGCACCCATTCCAGACTTCAATGCTGAATAAGAGACTCAATTGTTAGGGACTAACATGAAAAAAACTGGCTGGCTCTGGGGACCTCAAACAGATGTCTCTTCCCAGCTTGCCAACGTTCCAGCCTGGCTGAGAAGCCGGAAGAACTGTCCAGCACAGATCTATCAAACGTATTATTTATTTCCAAACCCCCGTACCTAACTTGTTAATTTTATGAATGTATATAAAAAAAATCCCACCACGAGATGCTTTGCAAGAATGCCCTGATCACGAGTGCCAAAGGATTGCTGAAGTATCCAAAAGGTGCGAGAGATTAAAGGCTCTAGTGTAAAAAAAATAATAACATATAAAAAAAAAAAAATCAACCAAGCGCACCATTCATCATCAGTGCATCTCTGATTATAAAATATAAATGAGCTAGAACAGAAAATGATAAAACAAAAAAATATATATATATACACAAAGTCAGCACTGTAGCCGAGTGCAAACGCACATAAGTGACAGATGAGGAATGCAGGCTGGTACAGTATCTGATTGAATTAATGTGCATCACAGTGCTAATCAGCGCTCAGTTCACTTAATACAGAAATTAGAAAAAAAAGTACAGTAGCTTGTAATCTGGCCTCTGTCCGAGTTTTAAGGCTCTGTTGTTAAACCACAACTGGTGGGTGTGATTAAGTAAAAAAAAAGAAAGCAGGGTTAGATGGAAAGAGGGAGCCTCGTGTTTAGCTCTCCTTGGAGACAGGCTGAGTAATGCTGCTGATCTGGAATCGAGTTTCATCTGAAATCCCATACTGTTCCAGGGGGTCCTGGAAATGACAGAGACAGCTGATTAGCTGGGTTCGGGTCTAAGTCGATCAGTGACTGTGACTGAAAGGCTACACCACCTTGCCCGTCATGCGATGAATCTCCGTGCGATAGAAGATGAGGCTCTTTCTCATGAACTCGTAGCTGAAGGGGACACAGACATCAGCATTACCCCCAGACAAAGGCTCGTTCAGGGAGGAGCTCGACCGAAGGCTGACCTGTACCTGGCCCTGAGGATGGAGTCCATCCACTCCACGCACTGCTCCTGGGACTCACACTCAAACAGGTATTTCCTCTCCGCTTCATCTAGGAAAGCTTCAGAAACAACCAGGAGCGGAGTTAGAGATGAGTGGATAGAGAGGCTGAATGTTTAGTGGAGGGGGGTGCAATGGCAAATTATTCCTGACTTAAGCAAATAAATACACATTTATTTGGGGGAGGGTGCTAGAAAACATTTTATGGGGACTAACCCCCCCAGAATAGGCCAAATGACACCACTAGAACCAACCAAGGTTATAACTTTGGGTTGAGCATGGGGGGGGGGATGTGGAGGTTCAGGTCTCCACCCATTTAAGGGGGTTCAGAGGGTTGTTTTGGGTGGTGTTGATGGGGGGAGGGTACAACCTCCCCATAATTTACACCCATGAAACCAATACTTCATTTAAATACCATGCAAACTGCAAGAGATGCACTTCGAAAATACAAGGAAAATACCTGCATTTCACTTCAATGTCAAGTCTTGACCAGATAAATAAATGCTGAATGCAAACGTGTGATTTCCATTCAGAGCAATGGCCCGAGTAAACGAATCATCTCCTTCACATGCTGGACGTGCACCCACCGATGGAGAAGGCCTGGCTGTCCTCCCTCTCCACGCGGCACTCCTCCAGCAACAGGGCTCCCAGAGGCTGCATGGAGACGTGCAAGAGCGCCTTAACCTCCAGCACACCCTCAGAGATACATATATTGCTTATTGTCGCCACCGCGTATCTATAAACTGCGCCCCCCGCCAGTTACCTCCTCTTCATCCGTGCGAAAATAGAATAAGAAATTTACAACTAGCTTGACCAGCCGCTTCTTCACAACTGCAATGATTAAAAAAGAAAAGAGGAAGTAAATTCACGATGGGGAACCGTCTGCATGCATCTCTCTGCATGCTTCTGTTGCAGAAATTTTAGGTTAAACTCACTATAATATATTATGTAGCTTTAAATTTAGTAAGTTGCACCTTTGCATGTTTAGGGAGTACTGCATTTGTAACACAAAAAGAGGGGGGGAAACATTGTTATTAACCAAATAAAGTAATATACGATATCGGAAGCTTACATCCTAATGCTGTTTAATAGGATTTTGAATACTAACATGACACCAAAATTTAACAGAGAAAGTGAAGAGGAGTAAGGAAATGAATGAAGCGCTGGGACATACCGTCGCCTTTCTTGGGACCCCTCATTCCCAGCTCTGCCGCTTTGTCGGACGGCTGGCGGCTTAACGAAATCAGCTCTCGCTCGTTAAAACGCATCTCGAAATCATCCACAGCAGGCAGTGTACCAGCTCCGGGCCTTCGCTTTCTCTCCTTAGCATCAAATCTACAGGCTTAGTCGATAGGACATTTATGCAGATGCAGAAAATCGGACGCAGTAATCCAGTGTGGAAATCTGCCACTGTACAAAGTTGCTGCACAAACTTCAAATCCTTCAAAAACGCCCAGTTTTCATCAACAACTGCATACATACGAGATACATCACACCAACACATACACCTAATTATGTATCCTAGTAATTGTTACTGTTGGCTATGTCTTTCGATTTCAGTTTCCTTATGATCTTACTACATGACATTCACATTTCTCCTTCCCTGATCGCCGTCCTCCCGCTATTAAGCGACTTACCCCCGCATCGCCCATTCACACTAACTCTACACGGGCTTGCCCCGGCCGGGTCGTAATTTTCCACACCCACTGAAACTAAACACTCCGCCGCAGATAGGCTTCTTGCGTCACTGTCACTGAACACGAACCCCTTGTTTGTCTTGGCTGTCCTTATGCGAGCCAGCGTGCACATCAGCCCTCAGCATTACTATGCTTGACTTTAGGTGTGAAGGACACGTTCTACATAAGAAATGATAAAACAGTTGTGGCGTACGGTCTAACAACAGTAAAAATACATTTCAGGTAGTTAAACAAATATCTTGGCAGGCTTTACAGTAGATACGATGAAAAATCCATAGCTTTAACTTTGTTTCC
Organism: Hyperopisus bebe; assembly: GCA_026777045.1. Taxonomy (NCBI): domain Eukaryota; kingdom Metazoa; phylum Chordata; class Actinopteri; order Osteoglossiformes; family Mormyridae; genus Hyperopisus; species Hyperopisus bebe. Next base: position 12,667,705 of record JAODJW010000043.1, read on the forward strand.
AGTGCCAAAATACATCTTTAACGGAGAATCATCTGAAACAACAGATACATTTTGTCATTATTACACTGTTGTCTATAAAGTTTTACTGAATTTGAAATCGCCGGAAGTAAATCCTTTCAGCGCATGCGCAGTGTTTTATAACGCTAGCGTGAATTCGACGGCGAGATATCGGCAAGTGAATTCGTTCATTGAAATTGTTTAAAATTTATATTTATTTACTAGTTGCTCATAAACTAGGTTGTATACTCGTCATAGTTAGCTTTAGTTGAAAATTTGTACCTTTTTCAATTTATAAAAAAAAAAAATATGTATGATGATCGAGATGACTCACTCATTGCTGCTATGCTAACTACAGTTTATGTGCTAATTAGGGAAAAATCAAATTGATACAATGATACACGCGTGTGCTTTTTCATATTGTATTTTCGCGTGATTGATTTCCGGAAGAATGAATCAGTCCAAACCATAGCAATGAATCTAAAACGATTTTACCATTGTTAGCTACTAGTTCGGTAAACGTTTTGGCTGTATTTGGAGGTCTGGCCCTTCAAATGATCTAAACCTTTCTTAACGGTCGAAAAAACAGATCATTGGACGAAACTTAATTTTTCGTTATATTTAATTTGTTCAATATTAGTTTTAAGCAATTAAGCAATTCTCGAATACACGGTGGATTCTTTCGAATTCGATGTTGAATGATATTGGTCGGACTGACTTTTTCGCTACGTACACATATAAATGTAGGTTAAGTATAACCTTATGTCCTGTTTCTGTTGCTAAAATTTCAGGTGACCACGTACTTCTTGGCGGTTCTGCCGGTGAATTCACCTAACCGCAGCAATGGATTTCCAACACCGAGCCGGCGGTAAGACCGGGAGCGGCGGGGTCGCCTCGGCTTCGGAAAGTAACCGCGACCGTCGAGAACGTTTAAGGCAGCTGGCATTGGAGACCATCGACATTAACAAGGACCCTTATTTTATGAAGAATCATTTGGGTTCCTATGAGTGCAAACTGTGCCTCACGCTGCACAACAACGAGGTAACTACTGGGGAAACGGGAATATACGCTCTATTATATAAGAATTCTTGATGTCAGAATGGATGATCAAAATAAGTCTGTGATTTTTATGTTTTCTTTCTGTTCCACAGGGGAGCTATTTAGCTCACACACAGGGGAAGAAGCATCAGACCAATTTGTAAGTATAGCTGACCTATTTCTCTATTCCACTCTGGAGTTGCCCATAATGAGGCGCCAGGCAGGTGTGGGAATACTTATAGCCCCCTTTGGGCTTTAATGCTCACGTGGGTAGTGACAGTGAAACCTGGAAGCGTGTGATTGGGAGAAACTGCCTGTCTGATCTGAGCGGTGATCAGTTATTGGACTTCCGTGTTAACCACAGTTTGTCCATGACGTCATGTTGGAACATTAGGGTGTTCATAACTGCACTTGGCACCTGAGCAGTCTAGGTTGCTGTTCGATGATCGATTTTGTAATTGTGTCATCGGATCTGCATCCATATGTTGTGGATGATGTTGGGCTGCCTTGGCTGACCCGTCTCTTCAACATTGCATGGACGTTGCATTGCCTTTGGATTGGCAGACTGGGGTGGTGGTCCCAATTTTTAAGAAGGGGGACTGGAAGGTGTGTCCCAACTTTAGGGGCATCGCACTCCTCAGTTTCCATGCCGGGGTACTGGAGAGGAGGGTCTGTCCGTTGTTTGAACCTCGGATCCAGGAGGAACAATGCGGAACAATTCCGTCCTAGCTGCAGAACACTGGGCCAGCTCTTCACTCTCATAGGGACACTGATCCATGATAGTATGCCCAACTGGGCTACATGTGCTTTGTGGACTTGGAAAAGGCATACGACGGTGTCTCTCAGGGGGTCCTGTAGGGGGTGCTTCAGGAATATGGGGTTTGTTGATGCAGGCTATCAGGTCCCTGTATAGAGTGAGAGTCTGGTTCACATTGCCAGCAGTAAGTTGGACTTTTTCCCAGTGGGTGTAGCCAAGGGGCGAAGGGGGTCCAGTTTAGGGGCCTCGGGATCGTCTGCAGGGTGGCTGGCTTCAGCCTTAGCGATAGGGTGAGGGGCAACGACATCGGGGGGGGGGGGGGGGCTCAAA
>JAODJW010000043.1:12669926-12692091 GCA_026777045.1 Hyperopisus bebe
AAGCAAAGCCGCGGCTCCTCCGCATCGAAAGGCGCCAGTTGGTGTTTCGAGCCTATATCTAGGATGCCTCCTGGACAGCTCCCGGGGGGGTGTGTCAGGCATGTCCAACCAGGAGGAGGCCCCGGGGCAGACCCAGGACACACTGGAGAGATTACATCTCTGAGCCGGCCTGGGAAGGCCTTAGTATTCCCCTGGTGGAGCTGGAGGAGGTGGCTGGTGACAGACCCGGACCCAGATATGCGGCAGGGAATGGAGCTGACCTATTTATAAGTTGTTATAGTAAAATGTAAAGCTTATTACTTGTTCATTTCACTGCCACATTAAGAACAAGTGGGTGTATCTCTGGCATTGGTGGTGCTACTGGTCTGCAGAGATTTTGGGCCCCATGAAAGCATATCATACTGGGTCCTCAACCCGGGCCAGTCCAGCTATCTTTAGGGTCCCTATCACTTATGGTCCCTTGGAATCATTCTAGCCAAACTCCCCTACCACCACCACCCTTTAATGACGCCCCCTGCTGGTGTAACCCTGTAACCGCATGTCCATCTCAGAGCGAGACGAGCCGCTAAGGAAGCCAAAGAAGCTCCAGCCCAGCCGGCCCCGGAAAAGGTGAAGGTGGAAGTAAAGAAGTTTGTGAAAATCGGTCGCCCAGGATACAAAGGTGCGTGTGAGAGCTTTCACACTCGCTCACCAAAACAAGGATTTGATGAGGCCAGACATGCAATGAGGTAGCCAGGAACACAAATTCACATCTAAGTGTATGACTAATTAGAGATATATTGAGCTATATATTGAGTTATGCAATAGAAATGTGCTTCTGGGTGGAATTAAATGAAATTGTGTGTGTTGGCAGCATCACTGAATGCTCCGTCTCTGAAGGGGAATGAAGAATCCTGCTGCTGTTCTTGTATCCGCTGTGTCCCGGATTTTAGGTCTCTGTGAATCTAAGACTTTTTTTCCCCTTTATGATAGTGACTAAACAGAGAGACCCAGAGAGCGGGCAGCAGAGTTTACTCTTCCAGGTGAGCTACCTTTACTTTTCCTCCATGTCTCTGCTATGCTATTTTTTCCTTTCAGCATGCAAAAATTGCACATCGCCGCATGCAAAAATTGCACATCGCCGCATGCATGCTCGGCCCATGCCTTGCTTACCCTTGTTTCCATCTCTGAAGCTTCGCCGTGCTTCTTTGCTCTGGGTTCCCATCAGATCGATTACCCGGAGATTGCGGAGGGAATCGGACCACGGCACCGCTTCATGTCCGCCTATGAGCAGCGCATCGAGCCCCCCGACCGTCGCTGGCAGTACCTGCTCATTGCGGCAGAGCCTTACGAGACTATCGCCTTCAAGGTGCCCCTCTAGTGTTTCTGCGTTTGAATGGAAGGGTCTGGATAATATGCTCAGTGGGAGGAAATTAAATGCATTGGGACACTGTCAGGTTCGTTACTCCCCATCTTTAATCGGAGTGCCTCCATGTTTCCGCAGGTTCCCAGCAGAGAGATTGACAAGGCAGAGAGCCGGTTCTGGACACATTGGAACCGAGAGACAAAACAGGTAGATAAGACATAGACACCCACAATCTTAAGGTATTTTTGTGTTCAAGTATCACTAATAATAATATGCCCCCCCCCCCCAGTTCTTCTTGCAGTTTCACTTTAAGATGGAGAAAGCCTTGCCCCCACCCAGCTGTCCGGTGCCCCCCATGGGGGTGAAGAGGCCACCTCCTCTGATGAGCGGGCTTGGTCCACGACCTCCCACAAGTGAACCAGTCCCCCCACCACCTCCTGGTGGTATGCACCTGCCCCCCCTGCCCCCGGAGGTTCCAGGGCCTGCACAGATGCCCCCTCAAATGCCCCCTCAAATGCCCCATGCTCCAGGCATGCCTCCACCTGGTCCAGTGCCCCCCATGATGAGGCCGCCGCTGCCAACCGAAGGCCCCGGGGGGCTGCCCCCGCCCCCACCAAGCAACTAGTATTGTATGTTCTAGAACTTTCCATCTCTCACTTGGCTGTTATTTTCAAGTTTCTTGGTTGTGTAAATCCTCAGGACATGGCTTTTATACAGTCTACATACATTTTTGAAAGCCCCCCCCCCACCTCCCATGTTACTTTTAAAAAATTTTTTGTGTGTGGGTGTGCAGAGTGTGCCCCCCCCCGTATTACTCCGCCACACGACAGTTACTTTTATAAATAAAAAATGAGCCATCAGCACATTTTGTCCACATTCTGTGTTTGTCACAAGACTAAATGTGAATTAATGAATGACACTATTGATCCCTAGGGCAATTCTCTGTTCGCCTACCTACCCCATCTTGTTCTCCGTAGTATGTGAGAGCTTGGCAGAGAAGGGCAGTCACCCACAGCGGCATCCATGTTGCTGGGGCTTAAGGGTCTTGCTCAAGGGCCCACAGACGTGACTTCTGCTGAAGCCAAGTGTGAACCAGTGACCTTCCAAACACGGGCTTAGCCCGCTGAACAGCACCCTGCTTATGTTTTTAAAGTTAGCTGACTTCTTCATGAAATTTTTTCTTTTAAGCTGCCCAAAGCCACTTGCAATTTTGTTAATTATTAGCGTTAAGGAAATATATGATTCAGGAAAACAGTTCGGAGATCTGATTGAACAGGCAAGAACTACTATGTGTTGTGCTTAATTATATGTGGTTAATTACTAACCTGTAGGGGAAGGCGAAGACTATAGGTGTTATAGTGCTATTTCTGTGAGTGTCCATTTTGGAAACAAGAAAATGTGTCATTTAATTGTGTTACAAACAGGGTTCATAACATAAGGTATAGTACTGTGTTGATTTTTCAAGGTGGTACTTAAGAGTTTCAAAAAGCTTTAGATTCTATACCTATGTGTAACAGACATTACTGTGTACGACATGGAGCCTTTTATTGGAATAATTTCACAGTGAATGTAAACTCAGAAGCTTGAAACCATGCTGGTTTATTTCTCCTATGATATATTTTGCACACAAAACATGCAATTCAAATCAGCAGGATTCCAGACGTCCATCTCTCCATTTTACAGCTTCGATAAGTGAGTGATCACAGTGACACTAATATCACATGCTAGCTTGAGTTTTGTAAATGATGCCCCAACGTGGGTCTGACACAAGGTCACTAATGGAATCATTTTGTTACTGTCTTGTTTCACTGTTTTGTTCTTTAAACCATGCAGGCAGTTTCTAAAAAAATAGTTTATGCGTGGTACAGAAATTACATGTTGCTTTCTTAAGTGCCTAAGAAATCACAGAGGGAGTGACAGTCACAGAATTTGAGCTTAGCATCTGTTAGCAAGACTTGATACTTGGGATACGAGTATGTTTAACACGTCGCTTTATCTGATATTACGGATGGAACCCAAACCTGTTTTGTATAAGTCTCTGGATATATACACCGTCATAGAAACCCCACTAAGGTTTCTCCTTACATACTGTACCTGCGGGTTCTGATTCCAGCCCTCTTTATCTCGGCTGTTTCCTGCTGTCGTTTTCCCTGTTTCTGTCCTGCCTTATGCCTCTTTCCTTTAGCTGTCTCTTCTGCTTTACCCTCAAGCCCTCGCCCCCCCACTTTTTCCCTGTCCTTATGCCCCTTGGCCACTTCTCTAATTGATTCCCCCTTCTCATTTCTGTCTCTCTTCCTCCTCTCTCTCTTGTCACTCGCTTTCCCCTCTTGTGCCCTGACCACCTTCTTCTCCGTGGCCTTCTTGTGTTTGAGCTGTCCGACGCTTCCACGGCCCCCCCTTCTTTGATTGCCCTTCATCTTTGACCTTTCTTTCAAGTTCTCTTCATCATCCTCATCTTCGTCATCCAGTATCCAGTCCCAGAACCAATTGTCCCATAGTGAGCTCTCGGCCTGGAAGATATGAAATAAGATGTGGATTTAGCTGTGTTCTCCTGGCCCTGGACTTTGCATCTTGTTTCTGAAATGATAGCCCACGGTGATAGGCTGTGGTTTGCCACCTGCTGCAGTGAGACTTCCTGCTTCAGACTGACATGTCTCAGGTAGAGTGTATGTGGATCTGAGACCTCTGGCCCATCCTTATGTCTCCATGCCTGCAAAACCTCTGTGGGAGGAAATTATTTAGAATGACGTAAAGTCAGTGCCCTCCTTCGACCATCCGTACAGGGCGTAAGAGTATTACTGTCAATCTCCACTCACCATACAGTCTCTGGAAGCTGGAGCCGATCAGTACTATGGTGATGGCCAGAATCAGACAGCGGTTCAGTGTGATGTTTTTCCACGGGGCCTCGATTTGGCTTAAGCTCGGGATAGACAATGCGCGACGCAACGATACTGCAGAATTCGGAGGGGGGGGGGGGCAGAGCATCCAAAGAAACATGCAGATTGACACGTAAACAGAGACAGACACTTGGTGTCACGTAGGTAAGCAAACTAAGATGCATATATGTCATACGCACGTCCACGGGACATTTCCTGCTGGGCCACTTTGGGGGCTGGCTGCGGACTGGGTAGGTTCTGTTAGTGGAGAGGCATTATGATCATAAAGCAATATGGACCTATTCAAGTTTAAATTTACACACAACCTATGCTGCGACGGAGCAGTGAGTGGTCTTGCTGCAAACATACATGCATACAGACATTTTGTACAAACCTTTAAGCTTAATGTTCAACTATAACTTACCTCCATCGTTCTCTTTAGGCTCTGGGTGTCTGCAAGAGATAACAGGGTATAATAATACATTGTGGTTCTAGACCCTTGGGTATTGAGTTCCAATTGTCACCTTTTGCCATTATATTCATTTAGAGGTTAATGATCTTGAATACTCAAGGGCCAGTATATGTATAGCAACTCATTTTCATAACTATAGTCCTATTTTAAATTGAATGCCAATTAGAACACTACAAATAGAAATTCCTTGCCCCTCTTCTAGGATAACAAAGGTGATGGGTTATATTTTATTTGTTGTTTATTTCCTATTTGTTTTCCATAGCAAGAAAAAGAATCAAGAGTAATGTCAGCTTCTAGGGAATGTTGCATAACAGCAAACATGACAGAAACATTGTGAAATAGAGGTTGTTAAAAAACAGACCTGCACGTCGAACATGTCTGATGGGTTTTTGTGCAGATTCCTGCTGCGCTGGTGACCTGAGCTCCTCTTCAAACATCTCAAATGTACTCTCATCCATCCTCGCATATACAGAGTTCCCGCTGCAACCAAAGAAGTGACAAGATGCAAAAAGATCAGTATTCAGGACTTGTGAAAATGTAATGTTGGACAGTTGAGCCATTTAGATACTCCATTTAAAAAGTTATATAATTAATACATTAACATTAAATAATGTTTTTTTTCACCAATAGCATTAGCAGAGGCCATTGACTGAGCATATATGGATCACACCAATCCTTCATGCTGAAAACTGGCTTCACTCAGCTCAATCAGGGTTATTTAAGGTAGAGAATCTACTGGCACAACGCATATAGCAATGTAATACACATACTTGATTTTCCACCATCATGTCAATTACAGTTAATTAAGCTGAATCTGTCTGCCAGTACAAATCAACATGACAAATACTTACGCTGCGTGCAGGTTCGGAGGTACCGTTATCAAACAGAACCAAGAACCCAGTTTAAATGCAACAGGCCGTTTTTTTCTTATATTACTATTACCACTGTGCCTTCAGTAAACATGGCAGTGCTGATTAAATAGAAAGCTTATACAGCCAGCTCAAAATAGACACAAGCCTGGTGCAGGAAAGAGAGACAGTGCGAAAGAACAGAAAGAAATAGACATCAAATAACTGATCTGTTCAATACACACATACACAGGTCACCCACCTGACCACGGGACAGTGGGACAGTGGTTCTTACCTGAATTAATCTTGAAATGCGATTTCCGTGGATTTTAATTTCAGGAACAATGGCCTAGGGGCTGCCCCACACTCCTGTTCGTCTGACAGCTGAAAACAGGTGCAGCACAATAAAAAAACAAAAAAGCTTAGCCTGTCCCGTTATTAGCCTAGCTGTTAGTTTCACATTGCACTTCAGGAGAATTAGCCAACACATTCAGCAATGTTGCCACACTTTGTATTCATATTGCCCCTGATTAAAGGGAAATCGTCAGACAATGGCATCACTGATACAACATCATAACTGTAATCATGCTTCTTTAAAACAATGGATGTGTATTCAAGGCAATAGAAATGAAAAACATGCAAACAAACACTGGTTAATTATTATTTATTTATCTGCATGAATGGTTTTGTTTCCCGGCAGAAATGTTTGTTATGATAATTCACTCTGTAGCCTGTGGGCTTTATTTCCCATATATATTTTAATTAACTAAAGTAGGAAATAAAGACATATGAGAAATAATGGGAAGAATGAAAAAAATACGAAGAGAAAGTTTTAAAAAGATTACTACGAATTTGAATCATGTCTACTTCGGCGAGAAAATTTTCTGTTGTCTTGGATATTGCACTGTTATAGAGTGGATACAGTGGCATAGGAATATGATTTGTGGGGTTTGTGTCCCCCAAAATTCGATTCGGCTTCATTCCCCTCAAACACAGACTTTTGAATAAATTATGGAGCTATGTGTCCCCCAACATAAAACTCATTCACGTCCTTGAGGAGTTGAGTGAGTATAAAGTAATAAGCAATCTCAGGTGTTATGATAGAATGTTTGAAATAGTTTTACATAGGTATTAACCTTCAGCGACGGCGATTCCACGCAGCGCAGGGTATTAATATATAATACGCGCATTGCTGCGCCCCGCTTTGCGCATTTCTGTTTCCAGCCCCCCTCCCTATGAGCCACAGCCCGCCTCTCTATAGCGAAGGCCGGTGACGTCACACAGTCATTCCCGCCCCCTTGATAAAAATCCCCGGGCCTCGTTGCTTGCCGAGATTATCAGCTTTCAGAGAGAGACGGGAAAACCGATTCCTGAGTGGACGGAGGCCGGATGGTTAAATCTAACCTACAAACGATATTAAATAGTCATTGTTTTGTAAGGGAAAAAGAAAGAAATATATCCAATATGCCGATTATTGGTCTGACCAGTAACATCACCCCCGAAGGCGAAAGGTAAGGGGGAAAAGTCGAAAGGGAAAGCAGGTGGTGGCTAACCTGTAACGAACGTTCGTTTAGATAGTTAGTTAGCACGCCGTGTGGATGGTTAGCGAGTTAGCTATAGGCCATGGATGAAACCTAATTAAGATGTCGCGTAATGTCTAACTGTCCAGCTATATTTCACGTCACGTATTAATCTGTCATACATTTTTTTTTCGGAATTACTTGCCGTAACTAATTTATTTGGGTATTAATTAGTCACCTCTGGTTAATAGCTAGTTAGCAGCTTTCAGGCTAGCAGCGTTTTACGTGTGACGTCAGCGGTCTGGCAGTTTACACTTAACTGTAATCGGCGAGCTAGTCGGCTAATGGATTGGAGTCCCTCGTGTATAATTATCTGGCATTTACTCTCGGGTACGTGGGCTTTCGGGCGATTATCGCCCCTGATGTTCCAGAATACGAAACCGGTACCCGAATAGGATCGTTTCAAAACAGAATCTAGGTCATATTAAGTGGGGAACCACTAGCCAGGCTATAGCCTGAGGTGATTCTGCAGCTGGCATCGGAGATCATATTCGACAGGCTTCCATAACTGAGCATTAATGCAGCCAAAGGACACGGTTCCCGGCTTTTGTCGTCAGGTGGGGTGTTAATGTTTTAAGATTCGTGTACTTAGGCTAAAGGCTAACGTGGGGACGCCGTGTTCCCATCCCCCTCTCCGGGCGTCGTGCGTCACCGGGTCCGGGTATCGCGCGCGGGTGCGATTCGCAGCGGCTTCTCAATGACATGCACACTAGTCACGCCGATGACTAACAATAATGCATCTAATACCACTCGTAAATAATGTTCAGCTATGCTGTTATTATTTTTTGGTGATTTTACGTAAAATAGTACAAATACACACAAACATATGTTTATGATACAGGGTGAAAATTAAATTTGCTCTTTCTAGTGGAAAAGTGTTGGTGTATGCCATTCATGATAATTAAGTAATAATGGTGTTTCCGGCACTTTGTGTTAAGTCTTCAGGACCCTCTCCCTTCAGAAGCTGCAGAATTATATAGTCAGGCCCCTTGGCTTCTCAGAGGAATGTTGCTAAGTAACAAGCGAAACCTCATTCTTCTTTGGTATGTGAGTGACCAAAAACAGAAAGCAGTTTTTCCCCCTCTGCTTTTAGACTGGAGTGACTCAGTTACCACACGTCCATCTGGATGTTGCTGGTGGAAATGAGAGGCTAATGTTTGACCAGCCTGATTATGTGTAATATATTTATTCCTGCCTGGGGAGCCCTGGAATTCTGGGTAAAATTACGGAATTAATCTGTTAAGAGTTTTTAGAATCGTGATAAAAGCAGATAAAGCTTGACCCTTACACCTGAACTATGACCTTGCTTTGAGCTTGGTAGGTCTAGTTCAAGCATGCCCAAATACCGTGCTAGAATTTATGGGTATAGGCTCCCGTGAGTGGTAAGAACATCTTGTTCAGTTTCACATTAACAAGCAGAATGTATTCTGCAGTACAGCGTGGGAGGGAGATGCTGGAGGGGGTGTCAGGAAGTGTCAGTGATAAACACCTTGTAGCTGGTGTCCCTGGCAGCGAATCATCTGCCAGTTTCTGTCACCTCTGTTCATGCAGAATCTAGCACTGAGTTTCTGTCACCAAGTGGTAGCGTGGGGATGGTAAATCGGTTTATCAGCTGTGTGTGTTGCTATTCTTGGTAGCTACTGATGTGCTGTTGGATGATCAGGATGGATGTGATGCTGTATCGTCACACACCCTTGTCAAGCGCCTTGGGACGACTGTTGCGAATGGCGCTTTATAAAAATAAATTGAATTAATTGTGTGGATTTTCTTTTGTGAGGGAACTCTGAGGTAAAGCCTTTCTCCTCCCCAGCCCTTGGCGTTGCCCCCGTTGCTGCAGTAACCCCTGTCCGGGGCCTCGGTGGTGCTCCTGATGCCCCTCTCCCACCCCTGAAGATCCCAGGTGGGCGAGGGGACGACCAGAGGGATCGCAATCTTTCAGCCGAACTTTTCCATTCGGTGAGCCATTCCATCATTTTTTGAGTGACGCTATGACGGAAGTTAATTAGTTAATGGGCACTTGATTTACCCCTGGCTGATGTGATATGCTATATGTGTTACTGTGTTCTTTGGGGGGCAGATCCTGCGGATCTGTGCTTAGAGCCGTGAATACACCCCCCCCCCCCCAAATCATGGATTCTAATGCAGCTTTGCTAACTCTCTAAACTGCTTGTCTGGGAGGGCTGATCTGGCTAACATTTGCTTTAGCATAATATTTTTCCACAAGAGCCGAATGTTGTAAAATTCCTGTTTTTGAGATGTATGACTGCCCTGTCAGCCGGTGGAGAAGGTGGGATGTGTATGTAGTGGTTTTGAGCTGCCCTGATGCTGGTGACAGTGCAGTGTCAGCGAACACTGGGTCTTTGTGTAAGCTCTCTGCGTCAGGGTCCGCCTCTCCTCTTGGCCCCTGCAGGACACCCGGTTGCTGGTCCGCGAGGACCGGGCCGCCTCCACGTCCCGTGTGCGCTTCCTGCTGTTCGAGCCCCGCCATGCAGAGAACAGGCACTGCACCTGGAGGGCGGCACTGAAAGGGGACAACCTGTACGTGGAGATTCCTGCGGGGTCGCTGCCAGAGGGCAGCAAGGACAGGTGAGTCCGGCCGTGCAGATGGCTGCCGCAGCATTCTCGGGCGCCGAAGTCAGGCCGGTATTATGAAAATGCAGAGGCCGTTTAATGACGTCAAACTGACATTCTGCTGAGTCTGCGGATGGAGCTGTGAGACTGTGCTGTTTCCCCAGCTTTACCCTGCTGTTGGAGTTTGCGGAGACGCAACTGGAGGTGGATCATGTGTTCATTTGTCTCCATAAGGGCCGTGATGACAGAGGTATGTCTTCACGACACTGATTTCTCCTTTTTATTCTTAAACTGCATATTCAGCATCCAGATGTTTCTCTTTGAACGTCAAATGTTCAAAAACGGGAAGTCTAAGTTGTATTATGGAACTAACACACACACTGTCTCTCTCTCTCACAGCGGTGTTGTTGCGAACATTTAGTTTCTTGGGCTTTGAGATTGTGAGACCAGGCCACCCCCTCACCCCAACCCGTCCCGATGCCTTTTTCATGGCTTACACCTTCGAGAGAGATTCCTCTGAAGAATAGATGACGTAACCCCTTTCGTTTTAGCTTTTTTTTTGAAATTCTGGTGATTTCGTTTTGTTGTGTGCCCTTGCGTTTTACTGTGAGTATCTAATAGGCCAGCCGTCCTGTTTCTGCGAGACAGGAAAGCTTGCCCTTAAATGCTGGATTTCTGATATGGATATGTATGCTTTGAATTTGCACGAACTCAAGGTGCATTTTGGTTCCCCAGTCTACAATATGCAAAATTTAAGTAGACAAAATATTACGTGAATTACTACAGTGGTGGGTGTAGCAGAGACTTTTGTCTCTGTCAAAGTTCTGTCATTTGTCAAAGTTTGGTTTTCGACGCTACTCAGTGCTTCTCTATGCTGTATGAATGTCTAACACCATAAGCGCAAAAGCATCTGCTGTTGATTGTGAAATTGTGTAGTGTTAATTGACCCCAATCTCTCATTTGCCTCTGTGTACATGCTTGCTCGTTGCAGAAGATGAATCGTTGTGTACAGCGTTTTTGTTTCGTTTCAAGTGATCTGCATGTTGTAACTGTGCAAAAATAAACTGCTCACCTTAACTGTAGCGTCTCCCTCTGCTTTTGTTTGGACATGCAGTGTGACTGTCAGCGTCGTTGACATTTTAGGTAGGGTGACCATATTTTGCTTTGCAGTGAAGAGGACATCGAGGGCAGGACGCAAAGAGAGGAGTCAAAACAATGCGAATATGCGCACAGAAAGTATTCTGACCGGAGAAAGCAAATGTCAGCATGAAACAAAATGAAGCCCCAGGCATTTTTAGGTCCTGAAAAAGAGGATGTATGGGCATTCTATTTTAGGGGTATGAGTAAGCTTTACCCACTGGTACCCTCGCAGGGAGGGTTTTAATGTAAGCCTGTTCGGATGGCCAGAGGAGCAATCTGATCAGATTTCACCCATTGTAGTGAATCATCTCGTACGTATGCTTCTGTGGTTAATAACCTGCTATGTACGGAAGAGCTGCTTGCTTTACAGTGCTGGTCATTCATTGCCAAATTGGCACCTCTCTGATTTTTCAGGTATGTAAATGCTCTCCATTTGTGCGATAATTTTTATAGTCTGCTAGGGCTAGCCCTTTTTAGATATTCATGAATTATTGTGGAACTTGTTTTGGCTTTCTGAAATCCAGGTCAGGTGTTAGATTTCTTTATTACGCCACACTGTGGTAAAAAGCAACTACTACTGAAAAGATGTTTCTTAGAGGTTGGCGTTTGAGTTTTTTTTTTGTATCTCCGAGGTCATTATTCTACCCATTAAACTACCCATTGTTGGTTGTTTTGATCAGTGGTATTTTGAATCTGTCTTGCGAAATATACATTAGGTTATTTGCCACATAAAATTCCAAACTAATGGAAACAAAATATTACACGTGAATAAAGGATAATACCTACTTATGGCTTATTTAGAAACGCGAGTGAGAAGTATACTGGCACCTTTATATGCAGTAATTAAAGATTTTACTTGGTTTGGTTGCTTGGTTGGAACATGTCAAGCTAGTTATTCTCCTGTGTGACTAGATTTGAGAAGATGAATGAGATCCCTCACTGGTAATTCTGAATGTCTGACATGACATTTGAGAAACACTAATGTTTTGTGTAGACTGGTCACCATCTGGGAGGTAGTGTCTTAAAATGCTGCATTTAAGTACTTGACCATTTGTCCTTGTATATTTGATATGAGTTATATTTCCCAGGAGGTCAAATACGGACACTTTGTCACAATGAGACTTTTGTTACCACTGCAGTCAGTTACTCACATGTTTTACACTTGGGTTACAATTTTTATTTTCGCTTGTTAATGCCAGCTTTTGTTTGCTGGCATTTCTTTAAACCAAGGATTGAGGTTCTCGTAGACTCGTTTATTTGGTTCTCATAAGTGTGGAAGAAATACTGTCAGTTTAGTTGAAGATTTTCTGTCCTCTTTCCCAGACACTGCACACTGCAAGTACAGGCAGAAGGAACACTGTATTTGATACAGCAGGAACGGTTTTATTCTCTTCTGTATAGAGTTCAAACACATATAAAGCCATTTATGTATCTTCATGAGTGAATAAATAAATATGTACAGATATAGATAAATAGATAGGCTTACTGATGTTCAAAACAAAACATGCTATGTCATTTAAAAAATAACTCTTGGTGTCCAAGAGATGGTAAACAGCATTTTTAAAGCACACACAGAATATGACTCAACCACATGTCGATTCACACACTAACTAACCCCTGACACCTTGTTCTGGCATGAGAAACTGGTGATTCTCACTAATCAAACGTTGTCCTATGTTAATAACTTGATGAAGCAAACGGCTCACCAAACGTCACTCAAATCGAACAAGTTATGTATTATAGTAACGAACTTCCCATTAGTGGTCCTAAAACTTGCCATTTGCTCACATTAACAAAAGGCAGTCTAAGTAGTTACTCATAAACATGACCGTTGACCTCTGCTTTGCAGTCACTGATAACTGCAGTAACTCATTACTGGGCACTGAACACAGAAACACGCTTCTTTGCTTTCAGTCCAATTGTCTGTTTCTGCAAGCAGAATCAGCAGGTTCTTCCATTATACAGCATACGGACATCCACGTCTGCGTTTATGCATCTCATTTTATTTATGTTATTCAGTTCAAATCAGGTTTTCACACCAATACAGAAAGAAAAATGGTCTCAGTAATATGACTGCGTTTTCCAGGTGAAAGTTATACAAAAAGTGCTTTCATTTATATGCAACAAAACACTCCCTCTGTTTACAGTACAACCTGACGTTCTGAGACAGACTACAAACAAAAAGATGAGCTGACTGAGTGGGGAGGCAGTTACTGACTGACAGGTTGTGGGGAAGCACGTAGCCATCTCTGAGACCTTTGCACCTTGCTTCTGAACCTAGGCCTAGAAGATTATCCTAATGTTCCACCACAGCAGGCTGGGTTACAAACCACTCACAAGACAGACAGTTAGGTGTCAGTCGGGAAGACAAGTCTGTGACCATCTGGTAAATGCAAACTGCCCGTTTCATCGTCGCATTTTTCTTCACTGCAATTTCAACGTAATTTGGTCAGTTTCCTGGAATGCGGTGCAGTTTCACACACCGTACTGTCATCACACCTGCATGTATGCTTCATTTCTACTGGAGCAAAATAGGATGCTGTGCTTCTTTGGAAGATGTTTTAATAGAGCTTGGGCAGGGGTCCCCATGGAAACACATACCTGCCTTACATGATATACGCAACACCTTCACTATGCACACACCAGGGTGTGACTAAATGCCACACAGCCACAGTGTTTTTAGGCAGATGGCTTTCCCTGGTAAACGTCTTTGTCACAGAGCCGCCAGCAGATGTGGTCATTGGTTGGGTCGAGGTGTGAACAAAATATACAATAGATACCTGATCCTAAACTGTGGGGTAGGATGGATTAGTGTTCGGTCTGACCACACCCCTGCTGCCTCTGCTGCATCTACTGTTGGGCCATGCTGCATCGCTGGGCTACCAGCCCCATCAATGGGCTACCAGCTCCATCAATTAACTATTGGGCCCATCAATGGGCTACCACCACCATCACTGGGCTTCCACTACCATCACTGGGCTACCAGCCCCATCAATGGACTACAGCTACTATCCTAGGGCTACCAGGCCCATCGATGGGCTACTAGCCCCCCATCAATAGAGCACCGGTCCGAACAATAGACTTGCAGTACCACCTATGAACTACTAGCTCCATCAATGGGCTACTGTCCCTATCACTGGTCTACCAGTCCCATCAATGGGCTACCAGTCCAATCAATGGGCTACTGGCCACTTCTATGGGCTACTGGCCCCTGTCGCAATTCCATGCCCCATATTGCACAACCACATGCCTGTCATAGGGCCCAGTCACAGGGCAGTGATACTGTGGGTTCCCTCAGGGATCGGGTTTTGGACAGATGGTTTCATTGGGTCATGTCATAGGAGATCTTACACCTCCTCCCCAGTCAACAGCATGGAGGACAGGGAGGGCTGGCTGTGGAGGGCCAGTAGGCTAAGGCTGTCCACCGGCACGGGCTCAGGCCCGACAGCATTCATGGCACCAATAACTGACAATAATAACAAACTGAGCTCAAAAATCATGTTTAACCTATTAGGTGACATGGTATGTAGGAAGTGATGCCTACTCAGAAGGAGGTGATCATCACATGAAAAGGAAGTTTGGGGGGGGGAGGTGGAATGTGGACAGGACCTACGCCTGAATAAAACAAAACACACACACGTCAACAGCTCGGATCTTATACAGTCGCAGAGTAATTCGAAGTTTAGCACAGGCTAAAGTTTTCCTCCACCTTTAAACATATTCTGAGTACCTTGTTGCTGCTCTCCTAATTTTTTTTTTAACAAATACAAATGAAAAATGTTATTTTCACAATATTACACATAGTCCAAAAAAGTGCACAAATAATAATAATAAAAAAAACGCTAGCAGGTGGTTTGTGTTCTGACACAGGCGACAGTCACGGGGTGGCTGGCCACGCCCCTCAGTTGGGGGACAGAAGGGGCTCACACATATGCACACGGTGGGGCATGCTAAAACTACAGGTGTTTTTTTTTTGTTTCTGTCGATCTGCTATGTATGTAAGTTTGTTACAATGAGAGGAAAAGAGAAGTCTGGGAACTGGTATTTAGCGTCCCGTGGGAAAATTCTTTTCCACAATTTCCGCCGCCCTCTTTTCCTCTCCCCAGCATTGTTTTGTTGTTCTCTCCTGGGATCTCGCCTTCAGTCGTGCCACCATGTGACAGGGGTCGTGACCCCTGCGGTCAGATTCGCCCGGAGTTACAGCTCTCTGGTCCTCTCGCCTTCGTCAGCTACGGAGAATCTACTGCGGGGCAAAAAAACCAGGGGACGGTCAGGTGGTTTATCCTCACACATGAGGCTCCCGGGGCAAGGGACCGGTCACACTGCATGTGATGGCTTTCCCTGCTGCTAGGACCAAACCTCAGGCCAAAAGCACCAGCAGACGAATGTTGGCATTTTAATTAAAGGATGCAGATAAAAGCTTAGCAGTCGTCTTTTTATTTTTTTTTTAACCATTATAACAATACTGACAATAGTAGATTAAATGTAATGAATTAGGGCAGAAAGATACATGCGGTAATGGAGCACAAAAGCTTAGCAGATTTTTTTTCAGCAACAGAGCTGTGGAGGGAAAACAACAAAGCTTCTGGGGCAGGTTGGATCCTGAGGCTATATGCTAAGGTAAGTCATCACATTTTGCTTACAGAGAGCAGGAGGGACATACTATTGCTGAAGGCAGGGTGGTGGTGGGGGGGGTTAACGCGTACTTACTGTCTCACTCTCCTTGTCAGATGGCGACTGAGTCTCCGTGCCATAGTGCAGAGGAGAATACACCCAGCTCCTGTCTTCAGGAGGCTGCTACGGCGCCATGTGGACACGAGGGGGCAGCAGAGAGAGGGAGGAGCACAGGTGCGTGGAAACACGGCCCACACGGAAAATGAGGAGCAGGTGGGAAAAAGAGAAGAGCGAGAAAACCAGGATGAGAGAAAAACTTCCAGAGGCATAGTAAATATCTTTAAAATACATCCCTTTCATAAAGAGCATAAAGACACTTTGAAGCAATGACAGGAAACGGGCTGATCGGAGCCGTCCTTCCCAGAAGCTGGTGTCGCAATTATGCTGGGTGTGACTAAGCTAAAAGGCTGATGCATGTGTGCTGTCTGCACCCCTTCCTGACAGAGGAGTATGCTGATGGACAGCGGAAGCAGGGGCCAAGAAAGGTCCCTTCCAGAGCAAACCCGCCCCAACGCAACCTGCTTGTGGCCTCAGGTCATTGCATAAGATGATGCCAATGGTCCCGTCACATCCATCACTCTCCCCACTTGTTCATCTGTACTGAGACGTCGCCCTGCCACAGAAGCTAAAATGCTAATGCTAACAGGCGGAGCATAGAAGTGTGAGGCGCACCCTAGTGACCAAGACTTACAATGCTGCTCGAGCTGGGCTTACGCCGGCGCAGAACTGGGGAGTAAACCCAGTACCTGCCATCCGCAAACTGGGAGGCACACAGAAAGAAGGGCACAGGGGGGTGAAGAGGTGGAGAGGGAGGTGAGCAGAGGTTAGAGTGAATGATGGTGGAAAATGGAGACAGCAAGAATGGTTAAACAGACAGAAAATGAAAATGAAGATGGGGAAAAGAAATGAAAGGGAGCCCAAATATTCTGCCAGAGGAAGCAGGCGACTGTAGAGGTGGTTTTCCTCAAACCTCGGGGTCTTTCTCCTGAAGCTGCCATTTTTCTTGCTCTGCTCAGTGTGGCCGGGAATTTCCCACTGCACCAATGGTCAAACTGGGTCCTAAGGACCTCAGTTTTAGTAGGAAAAAGGTGGGCAGCAAACCATGCAAATAGAGTGGCCCGCACACACAAACACACACAGGTTTGTAATTATATCTTTGTGGGGACTTTCCGTTCATTTCTCTAATCCCAAAATGAAGACCTTAACTCCTACCCAGCCCTAACCTTAACTGTAAGTAGCCAAACAAAATATGAGACTTTTGGCATTTTTAATTTTTAAATTGCATTCACAGATCTTTGTGGGGACCTGCAAAATGGTCCCCAAAATGTCATAATAACAGGTTTTTGTCACACTGTGGACATTTGGTCCCCACAATGTAATATAAACCTAATCCACCCATATACACATGTGCACGTAGTGGCCCAACGCACAGCAGACCATGCAATTTAAAGCCCCTTTAAATGAAGGGCTCAACTTGAAGGGACCACAGTTAGACAGAGGGAGGGTCTTCACTCAAATCCAAACCGTCACCTTCCCCCACCCCTGGCTCTCTCACCCTTACAGACTGAGGTCCCTCAGGTCCTCCTGACCACGGATCTGTGAAACACCAAGTCCCTGAGAACAGCTCATGTCATGAAATCTAGCAGCCCCCCCCCCGCAAAAGGGCTCCAAATCTACAACTTGCTTTTTGATATTCAGCTGTACTAACACCATAGAGTTTCTGCTTCTGTCACGTGTGAGGAATACTTGTTAGTGTTGGCCAAATGAAGCTTCATGAACCAACTGCTCTATTTTCTGACACCACTAGATGGCACTCTCTATTCAAAAAAGGGCTCAATTCATGCTCCTACGTACAACCAAAAGCACCATCTAGTGGGGTCACAAAATACAGAAAATGGTTCATGACTCTTCATTTGGCCATCACTAGTACTCGGCACAACTGCAGCCTTACGACAGAGCACTGCCTGCTGGTTTAAGGAACTGTGAGGGCGGGGCTTACAAAGTAGATGTCCGTGATTGGCACCTCCTCCTCGTCCTCCAGGGAGCCGTGACTCGCGCATTCAGAAAGCTGGCTGGCTGCGTCGGCCTCCAGGGTGGGCTCAGAGGGAGCCGAGGCCTGCTCAGGAACTATGCTGTAATGATTCCGTCACAAAAATGCACAGGTGAGCCAAAGGAGCAGTTCTAAACTCCTCCTTACATACATACATAAGCCATACAGCACTGTGATAAACAACCTCCATTCCGTGATACTCGGATGAACAGTACCAGTCAGAAGTCTGGACACACCAAATCAATTGTCTGGACAAAAAAATCATTTGTTTTTCAACAAGATAATCACCCTAAGCGCACATAGAGGTGCGTACGGTATTATCTAATGAACAAGAAGAGAGATGGCGTGCTGTGACAGATGACCTGGTCCCCACAATCCCCCTGACCTAAACCCTACAGAGCCGGTTTGGGATGAGTTCGATGGAACAGTAAGAGCAAGGAGGACAACTTGTGCCCAGAACTTGTGGAAACTCCTTAAGGGCTATTAGAGAAGCATTCCAGCGGGCAACATCTGGAAGCTGGTTTAAAGAATGCCAAGAGTCTACATTGCTGGCATTGAAACAAAATGGGGCTATTTTGGGGTGTACAATTTAAGCTAGAGATGCTGGACAATTCTCTTGGTCATTGCAATATTTGATATGACTACTTCATTGCCTTAAGGCCTTTTACTATAAGGTAACAGAACTAAAACGGAACCGAATGCATTAACCGTAGCTGGTACTGACTGGTTATGGTGGACATTTACTATTCTGGCCCTTAGAATCACAGAACTATGACAAGACAACTACAGATGGATGAAGAAATGGTATGTGGAGCTAGGAAGGTCACCTGGTCTCGGGGGCAGGTTCTGGGGTGGGTTCTGGTGTTAGCTGCGGGGGCAGGATGGAGGGTTCGCTGTCATGCCTCTTCACCACCTCCACGGTGATCGTCTGCTGGTCCTCCTCATGCATGCGGAGCTCCTCCTGAACCCTGCACACGCAGCAGCGGACCACACTGACTGTCACACCCCGATTGCTGTGTGCACAGCACATCTCAGCCTTTTTAAAATACATTAAATCAGACCTGGGCAAAAGCGGCCCATGGGTAAGCACAAGAAAAAGCTTTGTGTTCAAGTATATGAAGAACAGATAGTAACACTTTACTTAAAGCAGTCGTGCAAAGCTTCAGTAATTCTTATTACTAACCATCATGTTACATTATGAAGGTATCTATCATACATTATAGATGAAAGCTTCGAAGAGCATTCATAATGCATAATAAACATGCCTATAAAGTGTTATGCCTTTTTATAAATATAGTCCTATTTATAATACTTTATGAATGCATTATAATGCATTATGAAGGTATCATACATTATAGATGAAAGCTCCATAGAGCATTCATAATGCATAATAAACATGCCTATAAAGTGTTATGCCTTTTCATAAATAAAGTCCTATTTATAATACTTTATGAATGCATTAAAATGCATTATGATGATTGCTTCAAGTAAAGTGTTACCGAGCAGATTTTTGCCCATAAATGTTTCTTTGAATACACGTATAATGAAACCTCAGAAGTTGCTATTATTGCAGCTTTCATGGGACATGAAAAGCACCATTAAAATGGCCCCGCTGACATGGCGAGGCTCGGATTCGCCCAGCTCTGTATTGATGGCTATTACAATGGATGACTGTCATGCTGACACAGCCATACAGCCGCAGCCAGCCGCGTTACAGAGGGCCTGAGTGGGGATGTTCCTGCCCCCGACTGCCGCTCACCTCCCTTCGTGGCTTAAGGACTGGGTCTGCCTCCTGCAGGGACCAGAGAGAGAGAGATAAGGAAGCTATGCCTGTGCAGCCATCAAAGCTACGTGCCCGAAAACAGGGACGGGTCAATGGGCTGTTAGGGTCCGGCGTGTCTGAGCCTGTGCCTGTCTGGGTCCGGGTGTGTCTGTCCCTGTGAGTGTCTGTGCCTGTGCATGTCTGTGCTGGCTTGTGCCCATCTATGCCGATCTGTGCCCGTGCGTGTTGTTGCCCGTGCCTGTCTGTGCCCATGTGTGTCTGTGCTGATCTGTGTCCGTTGTTGCCCATGCCTGTCTGTGACCATGTGTGTCTGTGCTGGCCTGTGTCTGACTGTGCCTGTGTCTGTCTGTGTTGGCCTGTGTCTGACTGTGCCTGTGTCTGTCTGTGCCCGTCCGTGTCAGTGCTGACCTACCTGCTGCGCGAGTGCTCAGATGTGTCAGACGGGGAGCGCTCGGGGATGGACAGGGAGGTGGTGGAGGACAGAGTGGTAGCAATAGAAGCTGTGGTTGCCTCCTCGAAGGAGGGAGGGGTGCAGGGCAGCAGGTCTGGCCGGCCTGGGGGCGGGGGAGTGACAGGGGGTGTCACTTCAATGCAATGGTCTCCCAGAGCCCATTACAGTGAGCGAGCGAGCGGAGGGACCACGCACCATCGTCCTCCAGCGTGGGGAAGCTCCGGGCCCCCCGCAGGTCGAAGGTGTCATCATCTTGGTCGTAGCCCAGCTGGGTGGCCGACCACACGGACCCTGGGCCCATGTGATGGGGCACCGCCAGGACCCCGCGGCCCTTCTTAGACGGAGAGCACTTCAGGGCTGCAGAGAGAAGCACGATGATGTCCTCGGTCTGTCATGCTGAGCGCAGAGTGTGCATGTCCAGCGTGAATCAGGAATCACACCTGCTGTGTCGCACACTTCAGCGTTTATAGTTGTGTAAAAGGACACAATAGATGATTTTAGATAACACACATCTAAAAGGGAAAAAGTCTAAAAGGAAAGACTACAACTCATGGATGTGCAGATGTTCCACATCTTTGTTCTACAGCACTGACAGAACACCCTCTTAATTAAGTCAAGCCTATAATTTGTTGAACCCAATGTGCTGGTAGCGGAACAGAACAAATCGTGGAGACAAAGACGGGGGGCTTTGGAATATGGATATACAGTATAGCTCAGTACTTACAGGAGTTCTTTCTGAACACAGTGGTATTCATGAACCTGAAGAACCTGTCTGCATAGAAACTGGGCCGGTGGACTGATACAGTGTCCTACCAAAGCAGAGAGGGGGGGGGCACACTGAAGCCCGATGTATCGAAGTAACACAGAACGATAGTGCCTACATACATACACACATACATACATACATAAATACATACATACATATATACACACACACATACATACATAAATATATACATACATACATACATACATACATGAATATATACATACATATATACATACATACATGAATATATACATACATACATACATATATACATACATACATACATACATAAATATATACATACATATATACATGCATACATACATACATATATACATACATAAATATATACATACATACATATATACATACATACATACATACATAAGCCATACAGCATTGTGATAAATGCAGGACATCAGCTTCAGTCCCTTCATATCCTCTGAATGGGGGGGGGGTGACAGTTTGCCATAGCAAAGTCCGAACAGCATCACAGTTAATTTGTACGCACCTCATGCACCGACAAATTAAAAAATTTGGAAGTTGGTCTTAGTTTATTATTTACAAACCCACCATTGTTCCCTGATGCAGCTCCTGCTCCTCTCTCCGCATTAATAAATGCATGAGGAGCAAGGGTGGGATTACCCAGGAGGTCTGGCGATAAAGGGCTACCAGAGACAGGGCCCCGTGTTAAATCATTCAAGATGCGCCAGGGAGGCTGGGCACGAAGTCACCGGTCCTGACATCACCCCTCCCGCGGCAGAGCGAAACACAAGCAGCGCCTGCATCTTTATATTTATGTCCAGAGGCCAGCGAAATGCTGGAATGCTGCCGGTATGACGCATGCTTTCGGAATGGAAGCGCAGGGTTTATTACAGGTTGGTATTATGCAACTTGTTTGGGAGGGGGGCAGGTGTGTTAATCGATAAATTGAGCAGAATGTCGAAAGAAAGAAGAACAATGGGGCATTTTACTCACTCCATCGTGAACGAGAGCCTTCCAAGTGTGCTCCAGTTTTTTGATCAGCCTGAAAGGTTGCAAATAAATAAGTAAATCACACTCAAGTGGGAGACAATAACATCTGATTACAGGATCACAGGCAAAATCATTATGTCCCAGCAGCCACGAGGAGACGCGGTGACCTGTCACTCGAGCGACGCCTCGGATCGCATCCCAGAGCCAGGAATCCGGTTACCTGTAGGACTGCAGGATGTCGATGATGCCAATGTAGAGTAGCAGCCTCTCTCCCTTGCCGTTGACTGCAGGAATACCCCCCATCCTGGCAGAAACAGGCAGAAGACTTGGTGATAGGTGTCATATTTTGGTATTTGAGACCTGCTGCACAGCAAGACCTGCTGTGACTGCATTCTGTATTTCTATACTTGTCATGTACAATAGAATAGGGCATTGAGCCCTGTTGTGTATGGGGCTATGTAGCCGCAGGCCAGTGAGATTGCCCGTGCTGATCCCTGTCCAACGTCAAAAGTGAGAACAATGGGCAAGCGAGCATCAGAACTGGACAATCCACTGCTACATAGCCCCATACAAAGCAGAGCTCAATGCCCTGTGTGACATGGTACATTACTCCTGTGATCATCATCAACAT
>JAODJW010000043.1:12711230-12727558 GCA_026777045.1 Hyperopisus bebe
TTATATTTTATATTTATATACTGTATCCATCCAGATCAGAGTGGCGGAGTAAGAATTTCATTGTACTGGAAAAACTTTTGTCGGTGCACATGACAATAAAGCTTTGAACCTTGAACCAAGTTAATCAATCCCCATTCAAGGCCTACAGTCACTCTACACCAGACAAAGGCAAGGCAGTGAGCCAGTACAGACACCCTAACCAGCCCATTCTTCCGCATCTGGTTTTCCAGAGCGCTACAATTTGCAAAACAGCCTTAAAGCAGCATAAAGGTTGACATTGTTATTCAGGAGAATACCTTTGACCAGGACATTTTCTGCATCATTGCAGGTTGGTTGTATTTTTCCTGTAAAATTATATGCACTGTCTAGCTAATAACCTTTTTCCCAAACCAATTTAATAAAATGGCACATCTCATGTCCTCTGGAGGGATGATTTTAACTAGTACTGTGACTATTCTACTGGTTAGTTAAAACAAAATAGTGGTCTGGATTTTTAACTTTGTAAACCTGGGTAATGTATCGCTGGACGTTACCCAGCCTACATACCTCTGTAGGGCTCTATAGGTGGTGCTGTTGCCTCACTCCAAGACCTTGGCTCTGGCTACATGATGTTGATGCATTCTACTAGTTACATTTCTTGCCCAACTTCACAGTAAATGTTTGTTTGCATCTGTGTGCTCATGCATCCTGCAATATACTGACACCCTGCCTTCTGCCCTGTGCTGCCTGGGATCGTCTCCAGAAACCCCAGCTACACAGCTTAGGATAAGCAGTTGGAAAATGGATGGATGCAACCTTTGTATGGAAATTGAGAAACATGACCGTCTTGAATATTGGGTTGAGAACCACTGCTCTGAGAGACATCCCCAGAACTAACCACATCTAACAAGTTCAACATATAGAACAGCACACCAAATCTCCAGGTTTTTCCCCCATTTTTCTTGAACGCAAGACAGTCACATAAAATAAAAAGCCAACAGCAATATGGATAAAGAATCTTTATTGTTAGTAATTACAAAACATTTCACCATCATATGGATTCTGTTTTAAATAGCATCCCTGCTCTCACACAGGCTGGCTGAAGCGGGGTCTGGTTCTTCCCAGAGTGGGGGGGGTGCACGACAAAATGAATCAGGCCTGCCCATTCCGCCAGGCGGGTTTGAGGGCAGGCCGTCACTGGCCTGGGAGTAGAACCGCCCACTTGCAGCTAGACATGTGAGAGGCAGGGCTGATGTCAGTGCTCAAGAGAAGGTAGCTGAACTACAGATACTTGGGAAGATCCTTTTCAATCACCTGAACAGGAACACAGGAAACGACGCTTATTGGTACATTCTCATGTGATGTTTGCACCAAGGCTAAAAGTGGTTGACTGGTTTCCATAACTATATCTTGTGACTAATTTTAAAAACACATTTGGGTTCTGACTAAGCTTCTCTTGGGGACACTACAGGTGAAGTGACAACTTACAACTGGGTCATCCATTGGAGAGTATCTCTTCACAACTTTGCCTTCGCGGTCAATGAGGAACTGTGCAAAAATATAGGTTGGAAAAGAATTAAAAGTTACATTCCTTTTTGCTGGAGTCTGGTTTGGAGGATAAGATTTGGTATCTTTTGCCTATTCATCAACTGGTGTAATTACCCATTCAGCTTTAAATCACCTTAGAAAATGAAGCTGCTACAGAACATATTGAAAGGGCAGAGCAACACATGTCACACTGCAATGTGACAAGTCCCCTTGTGACAGCAGAGGTCACTGGTTACATCAGGCAACACAGCCACCCATTTCACAACCGTTAGCAACCAGTCAACAGTAAGAAAAAAAAAAAGTGCATTTACAATCAAACTTCATAAGCTTGACAAGACATGCCAGAGTGAGAAATCTTTGAAGTAGAATGTTCAAAATATTAACTGTCTGCATCATGAAGGGGAAAAGAAGCCACTATAGAAAGTGGAAGTCATAAGCACAGCCATGGTCACAGCTAGGTTAGTGATTTTCATGCATCGACCATCTTGCTTAATGACCCGGGCATTGGAACAGAACTTCCGCAACGAGGGGATGTTGTACAATTTCCCTGAATCGGCCCAACTTTCCAGCCGCATCTGATGCCAGGCAGCTACTGACATCTGTACACAGTGGTGCAGGAGGGAGGAGGCTCTGACCAACCAGCAAACGTTCATCATCAAGCAGAAAAACTAGCTCTACACCTTCTATATCAGGTCACAAATGTCAATGAAGTTCTAAAAATTACCTTTGTGAAATTCCACTTGATGTTGCTGTAAAGGGGAAAACAAAATTACCAGAAGTCTGCCACACATACCCCAAACAGTACTGTTCACAATTACACAACTTGATCACAATCCTGAGAAGCTGGCCAAGTAAGAAATTCAAATTATGGACCCAATAAAGGCTGAAACAGGAAACTCACTTTCCCAGTGTCCCTTTCCCATGTGGCTGCTCCTTCATCCACTTCCACAAGGGGTGAGCGTTATCCCCATTGACGTCGATCTTGCTGAAGAGGTCAAAGTTAGCATTGTAACCCTTAGCAAACTCCTTGATCTCCTCCTCTGTTCCTGGTTCCTGAGGAGAGACCACATTGCGTTTCTGTGTGTAGTTGTTGCTTTGGACAGAAATTACAGCCTGTCGTCAAGCTGGCTGAACTTTTGTTATACCTCTTAGAATGCACCAAATAATCACTATTAACAAAACACCCCCCCCCCTTTTGGCTGCATGTAACACACCAACTGTCATGCCCTTTGTCTAGGTCTGGAGGCCATAACAGGTAAGCAGGAGAATTAAGTACAGTACTAGCAGGAGGAACAGAAACCCAGTTCACGGGTTTGGAAAGGTAAAGGAACACAGTCCTTCATTCACCCAGCACTAGAAAATTGCAGGATTGTCATGCAACAAAGGAATAAGGGACTTACAGAACTTATTCAGACAGACAGAGCCCAAAGGCTAACGGCCAGTGATTAAATTCTGTTCATACAAAAGGGCACACCACAATACTTCATTCAGCTGTTACACACCAATATTTTGTCTACTTTGATTTATTTAAATCACTAAGTCAACTAGCAGAAAGGACTGGAAAGATCAGGGGGTGATATGCCACCAAGCATAATATTTCACCAGAGTCATGCTAATAAAACTGTTGCAAAAGGCACATAAAACTAGGTCAATGTGACTAAGGTCACCAGCTCGCAGTCAAGTTGCGTGACATGAAGAAATGGTGTCTGAGGCCTGACCTGTTTACCAAACTGATTGCAGGGAAAACCCAGGATTCGTAAACCTTGCTCAGCGTACGTGTCGTGCATCTTCGCAAGCTGAGTGTAGTTTACAGGGGTCTTGCCTCATTTGGAGGCGACATTGGTGATGATGCAAACGTAGTCTCTGGTGTGGGGAAGAAAACAAGAAGTGGCAGGGGAACGACTGAGAGAAACCAACAAATAACACGACAACATGATCGTGGGCAGTGGTGGCTTAATGATTAGGGACGTGCACTTGTAATTGAAAGACTGCTGATTGCTGGTTCGAATCCCCGACCAGCAAGGCACCACTGAGCTACCCTGAGCAAGGTACCGCCCCCAAGCACTGCTCCCTGGGGACCGAATTAGCTGCCCCCTGCTATGCCACGTACGAGTTAAATGCAGAGGACGTTTTATTGTGTGCTGTGGTGTGTCAACCACTGATCACCTAATTCTAAATAAACCAAAGTAATCATCAAGCTAGCTTAATGAATGAGCCATCTTCAGCTAACCATTAAGACGTGTTCACAATTCTCACTGCTACCAGTATAATCACTGAGCCATTTAAACGTCAGGTGGCCTTCACAGTGGTGCCCTGGCTAAAGATTCAATCCTGGCTTGTGCTACACTTGCCTGCGGTGAAAAGGCAAGTGAGCAAGATTCCTTTCACTAGACACACCACAGCATCAGCTGGGTGCTTGTGTGGTTACATATGGACCAGGCAAATAACACTAGACGCAAATGAATTTTAAGATGTATCCTCTTTTTGAACTATGGGCTCTGGGTTGGTACCTAAGAGCAAGTAGATCAGGAGTGATGTGCACTAGCTGACACTGCAGCAGAGATTGTTGTGCATTTTGAGGGGTGGGGGGGGCTTCTGATGGGATTAATCAAATGCAGATCGGAGAGTTTACACACACACACAGAGAGGCAGCTGCTCACCTGTATTTCTCCAGGGATTCCAAGTTGCCATCGATGTCTTTCGCAGAAAAATCGTAAATGGATGTAGCCTTGCGCCAATCTTCAGCCTCCGCAGACTGAGGGGGAAAAAAGTAAATGTCTATGGCTTGCCATGAGCTTAGGAACTGTGCAAGTCCAACAAACATGCATTACTGATTAGAGAATGTTGTGGAAGGAAGAACTGAACAAACACCTATTAACATTCAGCTGTGTCTAGTTTGTTCTTGGATTGCAAGACTATAAAATAATAATAAAAAAAAGTTCTACACAGGTCAAGGGAAAGAAAACAGGATGCGGTAAATGAGATCAAGAACAATCCTAATTATCAAGGCTTCCTCTATTGCAAATAAGGATACTTCGGACAGGTGAAACTCAACTATGCATCGCTTTGCTGATCAATAGGTCAAATTTCCTAGTCAATAGAACTGCAGCCTCTCAAGTCCGGAGCAACGTGACAGCGCTAAACGTTCACTGAAAACCTCATTCACACATCATACAAAATTTATCTCAGTGTCTAAGGCAAAAGAATATACAATTACTTCTCTAAAAATAGATACATACCATCAAAATATTTCCCTAAATTAAAAAGTGGATCACTGCTCGGCACTGTAGCCTCGCAGCTTTAGGGCAGGGCATTCGGCCATTTGCCGATACATTAATCTGTTTCCACTCTGTCAAAAACATGGGGTTAGGCTAATTAAATTCACCGTTTGCCTATTTTGTGTGGCTGTCTACGTGCGCCCTGCACTGCCATCCCAGCTAACCTTTTCCTTGCAGCCTTTGACTCCTGAATCTCTCAATGATGCCGTGTAATGTATAAGCCACTATAGGTGTGTGTGTGTATATATATATATATATATAAAAATGACAACATATTTAAAGTGAACAATCTTACCGTTACACAAATGCATAGGTAATCAAGAATAAAATGCAGCAGCCAAGATCCGATTTCAAAACACTAGATGCTGACGTAATTCTCACAGAAGATTCCTTTTTAAACCAGAGTCGGAGATGTAACTTTACCTTAGACATTAAATTGAATTAGTAGCGCGGCGACAAAATGCACGACTTTCGAAGTAGAGAGAGCAGCAGATACACGCATTGCGGCTCATTTTATAAAAAGAAACACCTGCAGTTATAGCGCAAATTAAGTATTAGCTACGCGTATTCATCCGGTCCAAACCGCCGAGACACAACTAGCAAAGTAATGTAATTTACATCGTGAAACCCATATCACATAGGTATGTTGATTTGAATGGGCTTAAATGTTAAAGATTGTTTCAGTGCATCGAATGCCGTGTAGCGCTAAAGATAGCTTACGCTTACCCACAAGTCACTGTTCTCCGTCAGTGACTCAGCGCTAAATATAGCCCACGCTTTAATAATATTCAGAAAAAGATTCGTATGCGGATAAAACGTAACCTACATTTATACATCAAGCCCTAACATTAGAGATGGTTTCTTACCATCGCTCGAACGCACCCTCGCCGCGCGAGAGTGACAACCAGCAGCGCAGTTCCAAGCAGGCGCATGAGCTACGCACAGAACAACGGCTATCTGCTCCGGGCCACGCCCTAAATCACGTGGTGACCCACGCGGCCGCGAAATCACCCAATCACCGCACGCCCCCATAATCCATCGTTCGCTAACCGAAAACGTGCGCTTGAAAAGTACAATTTTGTGGTGACGAGTTGTTTTATGAATAAATATGTTGCTTCATGTATTTAGACATATTTATGTTCTTTCAGACGGATTTTGATCGCCATACATTCCTGGTCGTAATTGCCAATTGGGCTACTTAAGTATTATTTGTACTCGCCCTTCGTCGAAATTACTCGCCTCAGGTGAGCGTAATTTACAGCCCAACCTGATTTGTGGAGCACCAATGAAATAAGGCGCTGCGATCAGCATGGAAATTGTCAGTCATTTTTTAATGTGTTGAAATATATTACGACTCAAATAATTCACTTTAACAGTTATTTCTATGTAGACACTGCAAAGCTGGAATAATTATTACACCGAATAGCTGGTTATGATTAATATTCTAATTACGTAGTTGCACTTACAGATTCTTTATTCCCCTGAGAAAAGTTAAATATAGTACGTGCATAAAACTATGCAGTTTTGTACTTTGTAAACAGGCAACATTTGGACAGCAGTATGGGGTCCAAAACAGCTTTGCACGTGAACAGCTTTCGTCGGAAGTATTTCCTGAGAGGGCGGGGCGAGTGTGACGTGTGAAGTTTGGTTATTTTCTTTCTTATTTTAATTTACTTTTTTCTTTCCGAATTGGGGTGTTACTTAAATGAGCTGTGATGGATGATAAAGAGGAGACCTATCGACTGTGGAAAATTCGGAAAACGATCATGCAGGTTAACTTCAGACAGCTTGCCATGTGTTATTATTTATATTCTCCACGTGATCTAGAAATTTCCATCTACCCGTTATATATATATATATATATATATATATATATATATATATATATGAACTGGACCAGACACTAGAGGAATTAAGAGCCAGTTTGGAGACCAGCCCAGTGAGGGACGACCGCGGTGAGCTGATCTTACTGTTCTGGTTGCCCACAATGATGACCCCAAAGACCAGATGTCTGTCTTTTTTCCAGGTTTCTGTTTCATAATGTCTGAATTGTATGTCATCAGAGAAATGTAGAATGGTACAGAGAACATGTCATGCCTGGTAACATATACATTTCCCCATTTATCCGATCCAAAAATAGATGTCTTATTCTTAATAGTGGAATGGTTTTGTCTTCTGCAGAGGAACCTAAAGTTGGCATTAAGACCATCAAGATGTACTGCCAGCGAATGCAGGAAGAAAACATTACGAGGGCCATCATTGTGGTGCAGTTGGGCATGACACCATCTGCTAAACAGGTGGTCAATGCTGGTTTGTGACAGTCTTGTTTATGGAATAATAACAAGGAATGGAATATGGTTATGTTCTGCTAGCAGATTTTATAAACTAATGTGCGTGCGGAATTGCTCAGTCTCTAGTTGATATGGCTCCCAAGTACATCCTGGAGCAGTTTCTGCAACAAGAACTTCTAATCAACATCAAAGAACATGAGGTGAGGCAGCAGTAGTTGGATGAGTCTGGCCTTTTGTTTTAATTTTGAGTAGTAAATTTATGGTGACCAGATAATCCACGTCCAGGATTTATGAAATACCATTTCAATTAAACTGACCTGGATTTCACTTAAGTACTGAGTTGCTGATTGGTCAGTCTCCTATAATCATGCATGTGCCACTAATATTAATGTGTAAAAGCTGGATGAGTTTTTTTTATCAAGGAAACAAACCAGCCAGAGCACAAGAAAACCTGAACTATTTAGTCAAGCACAGGGGCATTTCAGTTTTAAGGGAGTTTGTAAAACTTTGGATGGATGGATGGATGGATGGATGGATGGATGGATGGATACTTCATTGATCCAAAGGAAAATACAAAACAGCTCACTGTCCTTCATGACATGGATTATCTGGTCACCCTTGTGCTAAATTCTAATATTTTGCCCATAATTATTAGTTAAACCTCACACAGCTATGTGCTGTTAGTCTCCTATTAAAGAACATGAGATTTTATTTAGGTTAAAATCTTTTAACTGTAATGATTAGTGAACATTTGTCGTCCCACTGCAGTTAGTTCCAGAACACATTGTCATGACAAAGGAGGAGGTGACTGAGCTTTTGACTCGGTAGTATCCTTTTAATGTTAAGTAATAAATCATCTTTGGCAAGTGGTGAGTAAATCAGGACATGAATTAACATGCGTGACAGAATAACGTGCCACAGCAACACCTGTGCCAGAAAACGACACAGGATGGGAGGCATTAAAACAGGTTTATCTGGATCAGGAGCATGACATTTTGGGTAACACTTGAGTAATCTAGTACTCAGTTACTACTGAAGTACAAATCATGAGCAAATATAGTAACTGCATGAAATACATGAACCGTTTGATTGATTACTGATGAATGAACATGGGATCAGTATGTACTTAATGTATTAATTAATCAGTTAAGTAAGAGTGTACTACTACATCGTGTTAGCACATTTTGTACTAAATAGGAAAGAATTATACAGGTGATATAAGGCATCTCTAATTTTACCAAGGAATGCGGCGACACGCCTAGATTTCATAGTTTCTTTGGAAGCTCCCTAACTCAGTAAACTCAAAGAAAGCCAGCTTCCCCGTATCCAGGCCGGGGATCCTGTCGCACGGTACTTCGGCTTGAAAAGGGGACAGGTAAGAGGACGCCTGCTCCACGCCGCCTCCATGTGGTCAGATAAAACCCTGACGATGTTGGTAAGCAGTCTGTGTGGTCTTCACATGTTGTGCAGGTTGTGAAAATCATCAGGCCGAGCGAAACGGCCGGGAGGTACATCACATACAGGCTGGTGCAGTGAGGGCTGTGCGGGGGAGGGAGGGTAAGTGGCCTTTGCATGGAACGTCGCTGAGTCCGCTGCAGTACTTCAGTGTGACCTCTACTTTAAGACCTTGTCTTTTGTTTTTTTGACAGCTGCAAAATTATCCCTGCTTTCAGACTTGAAAGCTTCTGTGCAGGAAGACAAGAGCAAGGTCAGTTATGGGTATAAAATGCACACTGCGTCTCCAGGTGTGGAGATTGCGCTGTCCTGGGCTCCACAGTCCCCTTTTTAATTGCATTTAAAAAAATGTGAAACATGGGGGGGCAGGGGGGTTGTAAATGCAGTTATTCCTATAATAGATTACGATATTTTTAATATTTTGAAATATTTAAAGAAAAGAAGCCTCTTTTTACTATGTGTAAAATATTCAGTGAGTTTTATTTTCCAGATACATGTAATTTTTTAAACAACTCTTTGCTGTGTTTAAGAAGGAAAACCAAACTGGATGATTTTTTTTTTCATTTTAGTAAGAATTGAAAAGCAGGAAGTGCAGTCAAAGTCTTGCCTATTTTATGTACATAAAAATTAATGTTTACTTGTACAGAAACTTTGTACAAAAATACTGTATGCATAATAATGACTGAAATAACGGCTATCATAAAATGTCAATAAAAAAGGTAATTTAAAGATTTTCTTAAAAAGCAATAAATATAGACGTTACCCATACATTACTTTATCAGCTCTTACAGTTGGAAAATTCCAAGTTTGCACACACACTCAAACAATTTATTTAAAATCTCATATCCCTTAAATCTCTGAAGTACCACTGTATGCACGAGAGTTGAACTGTAATAGGGTGCGACACAGCAAACACAAATAAAAGTCTCTCATGCTGAAAACACTATTCATGGGTCCAATTCTCTCACTTACATGACTACTATTGGGCCATACTATAGTATTTCAGGAATTACGATATACTAGGGCAGTAGTAGTTCCTCTAGTTTGAAAAGAAGCTGAGGGCACGAGGAAGTTTCTTAGCAATACGTTAAGTATATGCCGCACATTTCTTGCTCGGCCTCTTAAGGATGACCTCCTCCTAGCGATTTCACAGAAAGTTATGCTGCAGGGAGGAGGCCTGCTCCAACCCAGCAGAGCAAAAAACACACCAGTGCCCTGCTGTCCTCTCGCAGGTAAAACTGATGTACTGACTGCATATAATGGAAAGGAAAACAAGCGATTTCATGAAAAAAATACAAGCAGTTCGAGAGTTCTTCGATTTTCAAGAATTTCAACAAACATCATACCAGGTCCTTGGAATCGATGTAGGACAGTACTTAGACTTACAGGATCGGCACCTTGTCGATTATTTAATGTAAAAGGTGGCAAACTGCTTTCCAAAAGAAAAAAAAACTGGCAAAATCGCCTTGACTTCTGGCAGATGTGAATAAGCTATTATGTAAGCTGCTTCTGATTCTTCTGCTCTAAATCGCCGACAGCAACAGTTTGGGCTTCCACGGCACTGCAATGTCCTCCGAGAACAGATGGTCAAAGGTGAAAGGCACATTTCAAAATCCCTACGTGAGACGAGATGGTAAACGTGTAAAAATGCACATATGAAAGCTTTGAAGGCACATTCTGCACAGTCTCCAAAAGGTTGGACTCATCATGGATGATCCCTTGCTGCCAGCTCAGGGTCCAGGGCTGGAAGCATCCCAGTCCGGCTCGGAGCTCTCTGCGTCCTGGGGGGGTTCGCTTTCGGGGAGAGGCGGGGGATGCACTGACAGGTCCAGGCTGGTCCTTGGGCTCAGATGCTCATCCTCGGTGCTCGTCTCACTAGCCTGCTTGGCCAGACTGGGACTCATGGTCATGTCCCTGGGGCTGCCAGCCATCTCTTCTAGATCAGAATCTGAATCCAGGGACCTCCCGCGAGAGCCAGAGGATCCCAAGGAGTTTCCTGGGTGAAGAACACAAACACATCCAGCTATTCCATAAGTACTTTGGGCTATCCCATAATGCACTAGGGCTGGACGATATATCGATAGAATATCATATTGTGATTATGAGCATTCATATCCTCATCTATTTGAATATTGTGATATAGCCTAAATACTTGTTTTCTTGCATAATTAACAATTATAATGCATTATTCTTACACAAATTCCATTAAGGTATGAGTCTGTTGTTGGCATAATTTATCAGTATAGCTTTCACACGCTCCATAACTATTAGTAAAGCAATTCACTTATCATAATCAGAAAAACTGAGAACCATCTGTCATATACAGTATTACTGGTTTCTACATAAGAATTTTAGGATATTGTGATAAATCTCTGAAAATATTGGGATATCATGTCGCCCAGCCCTAGCCAAACCCATTCCTTGGAATGAACAGCGAGGCGCTCAGAGCAAAAACCTAGCAACAAAACGTACTGTCGTCATTTTCTAGTATTACGCCCTACAATCATATGTAGTCATGTAGAGGTAACTACAGACCATTATATTATCATCTGTATTTTTTAAAATGTATTTTAGCACAGGAGCCTTTCAGTTTTAAAGTAGTTTGTAAAACTTGCAGTGCATGGATGGATGCGTGATATATATCTCATTGATCCCAAGGGAAAAGGGGCAGTGGCTGAAAGTGTCCTACCCATGGATTACCTGGTCACCCTAAACTGTACTGCCTACTGAAAAAGCTACACTGTTAGCAGAAGCACTACAGCACTGGTCAGAAGGTCAGATCCTCACCAGAGAGGTCCTCCACCAAGTCCTTCGAAGGTATCTCGCTTTGTTGCTCTGCTCCGGCTGCTTCTTCCCCTGCCTCCACGCTCTCCTTGCTGCTGTCAGCGCTGAGGTCCTGGATCAGGGTAGAGGAAGTCCCATAGATTTACCACAGGTACGCCTATCACATTCAAAGTGTGTTTGTGCGTGTCAGGATGGGGGGGGGCACCTGGCTATTCCTTTCGGAGGCGGTGGCAGACAGGACAGGGCCGCCGCTGCTTGAGAAGATGCGGCCATAAAAAACGATGAGCGCCTCGACGATGCGAGCCTGGTGGGGGTAGTCCACCAGGGAGGACAGGGACACGGTGGCCCCCGTGGGCCGCGGCCGCATCAGCGTGGGCCCAAACACTATCCCCAGGTTGGATGGGCTCATCTTGTTCTCCTGCTCCAGTGCCGCGATCCTGCAGAAGATCAACAATTTTCTTAAAAACACTCAACCCCGTGACGCACAGTGGGGCCTCTGCCACCATTTCAGATTCATCTATTCATGACTCCATCTTCCAGCTTCTTATCCTGAGGCCTAGAGCGGGGCTCTCCAATTACCGCCTGAAGGACCAGAATCCTACACACAGATTTCCCTGCTGAGACGCATCTGCCAAACCTGATAATTAGCTGGTTAAGGTGTGTGCTGAGCACTGAAATCTGCCCTTCAGGACAGGAATTGGGCAATCCCGGCCATCTGTGCCAGGAAACACCAGGTGCAGGGCTGGAGTACAGCCAGAATGGTATGCCAATCCATCATAGGGCACGCGCGTTCAGTAATACACCTATATCATGCGATATAGACTCTGTGGTCACTCTGATAGGTCAGTGTTTCTCAAACCGTTCCTCTGGGACTCCCAGACAGTTTACGCTTTTGCTCCCTCCCAGCTCCTAGTAGGCTTAGGGATAGGGGTAGGGCAAGCAACCATTCTGCGAGCAAAAAAAGCACCTTGTTCATGAGAGCAATCAGAGGTTAACTGCCAGACTTGTTAAAGCTGACAGGAAGCCTCCAAGTGCACGTGTGTTATGGACCAAACTCCATGAGGAAAGTATCTGGCACCTTGTTGAATCCAAGCCTCACAGAATCCAGGCTGTTGTGTAGACAGGCACTCATGGAGGTCATGACCCCATGATCAGTATTCTACATGTGATCTTGAGTTCCCTTACCTGCAGAGGTGCCGAATGATGCCCTGCAGAGTGGCCAGGTTGGGTCCGGCCAGATCCTGCAGCAGCACCCGCAGACGCTGCACCAGCACCAGCGCCTCGGGTTCTGTGGCCGCGCCCTGGTCCGCTAACTCCGGGCCCCTGACACCCTCAGCCGCCTCCCCCTTCAGACTCTCCTTGGCCATGCCCATCAGGTCGTTGTATATTCGGAATGGCATGACAGGCTCCGGTAGCTGGTGGGGGAAGATCGGGGTGTTAAGTCTGTGATGGAACACTATGGTATGGTGCTTACAGTGAGCTTACAAAATACCAGGATGGGGGTGACGTCTGAGTATGCGGAGAGTACCTGTCTGAGGTATAGTTTGAGTACGTTGCTGATGTCATGGGGTGACGCCTGGGACAGTTCCACCAGCTCCTTGCCGTTCTCGAAAGCCTGGCAGAGCTTCTCTACCCGCGTCTTCACTCCGTTCACCCGGTAGATGCCCTGCGTTAGAGTGAGAGCCGCCGCCAGAGCGACGATTACGACAAGTTTCATCAGCGTATCCCACAATGCACCAGGAGCCCCACAATGGCGTCCGGCCCAGCACCTTCATCTTCAGCGCCCGCCGCTCGATCTCCAGGATGCATTTGGTGATGATGAAGGGCACGCCGTCGGAGCTGCTCGCCGACACCTGAGAGAAGTCCCTGCCGAACAGCTGCAGGCGACCCTGTAGCCGCTTGTGGCCGCACTGGATGGCCAGCGACTCCAGGCACTTCTTGTGGCAGGCCAGGAAGCACTGTCGCCAGGGCAACAAGGGTCGCGGCAGGATCAGTGTGGGAGATACGAAGTGCCTTCACAGCATGCATGTGACCACATTATGGGCGACACGAGCACCTTGGGGCTTTTAGGTGCCGAAAAAAGTACGGCCTGTTTTTTCCCCATTTAGCCTGCATGGTTTAACCATGACAATCTACTGGCTCTGGGCTTTTAGACTCTTCTCAATTCACATAGTCGACAGGGTGACTTCATTGCTGGGCCCTTGAGCCAGTCCCTTAACCCCATATTGACTCTGCTTTCTTAACTGCACATTGCTTTTGGAAAAAGCTTCTGCTAAATAAACAAATATAGTTGTACTATGGTGTTTTACAAGTCATCCTGGATCAAGAAAGCTGACACAAGTGGTCAGCAGTCCATGCAGGAATACCTCAGTTTCTGAATGGGTCGACATCGCTGTCAATCAAGCAGATGACTTTTGATCAAAGACATTTACAAATGATTCAATTAGCCTTTTAAACATCTGACAAGTTATTGGGCGCCAAGTAGCTTGATTGTTAGGCACCAAGATGAGTCACATGTCATATCAGGAAGTTTTTGAAAGCACCCGGCAATGTGTCAGACTGTCTCACCTCCTCGCACTCAGCCCCCTGGAAGTACACGTAGCTGTCGCATTCCCGGCACTTAGATGGCGCGCGCAGCTTGCGCAGTCGATGCGTCTGCGCGGCCTTGGACAGTCCTACATTGCGGAAGGGCCCAGTGGGCACTACCATTTCAGGTTCGATCCCGTTTATGCCTGGTGGACGGGCACACAGACACAGCAGAATGTTCTGTTAGCAGGCTCTTCAGCAGCTGACAGTGAGCACATCTCACAGGACATCACTGCGTACCAGCCCAGACCACCCCAGCACTCACTCTGCTCCAGCGAGCCCACCCCGCTCTCCTTCTCGTTCAGGTCCTCCGTGGAGGACATGGTCCCTGTTGACGGGGACCTGGCCATTTTGTTGATGTCACCTGGAGAGCAGAGAGATGCAGGTGGGCATATGGATTGACGTTAATGTCCCTCAACCAGTGGCGACATCCATATGGTGGCCATTTATGGAACGGAATGACTAAAATGAGCGGGAAAGCCACCCTGGGCTCTGTCACCGTACCTGTGCTGGTTGCCGGGGACTCCAGCCCGTCGCCACCTACGCTGTCAGTGTCACTCACTGTCGAGGGCCAGGATTTGTGGGTCTGGTGACCTCGCCCTGAACCATGGAGGGCCAGTCAGCAATCATATTTACTGATAGGCAATCATGTCCATATCGATCATATCAACTAATTGGACATCGTTTCACACGGTGACCATGCCAGATACGTAACAGCCGCTGCTTGTGGAAGCTCCGTTCTGAATAACATGATGCTGTTGTGACCCCAGCAGTGACATGCCACAGCTGGCGATGCCGGGCACTGCCCCCCCTGCTCACCCCTCTTGGGCTTGTCCTTGACGGCACTGCCACCGTCCCCGGAGGCTCCCTCTCCGGAGCTGGGTGGGGTCTCGGTGCTGCTCTGCCGCTCCGTGTTGAAGCTGTCATGGCGGGCTCGCCCCCCCGATCTGGTGTGAGAAGGAGGTAAGCAAACTCGTCACCTGGGTCTGAACCAAGGTCAGGGGTATGAATACAGAGCTGAAAGCCTGAACACGGACACTTACTGGCTGCAGGGGGCGCTGTAAGGCTCGAAGACGTAATGGGTTTCGGGTTCCCCGGGCATCTGCAGGTCCTTGACGTGAGCCGCGTACTGTTGACCCGGGTCATACAGCTTGCTGCTCTCGCACAG
This sequence comes from Hyperopisus bebe, assembly GCA_026777045.1. Classification (NCBI taxonomy): domain Eukaryota; kingdom Metazoa; phylum Chordata; class Actinopteri; order Osteoglossiformes; family Mormyridae; genus Hyperopisus; species Hyperopisus bebe. The sequence goes on from JAODJW010000043.1 coordinate 12,726,320, forward strand.
CGTCTGGTAGTGCACCGGCAGGGGGGCTGTCTGTACGTGCATGATCTGATAGTAGGAGATGGTTCCCTGGAGGGGGAGGGGGGAAGAGAGATGACCGATGAGCTTCCTGTATGAGACTCATGTCACTGTATGAACAATAGTTAGTATGTCTGACACTTTAGTTGATTTACAGCTGTACTGTCATTAAATCTCACGATGACTTCCCTCTTTTAGCAGGAACATGGGCTGCAACTATGAGCCAGAAGCAGGAATGGAGCCAGACCTTGTATAAAGGGGTGGCCAGACTAGACCCTAGACTCTACTAGGGAAGTATTTTGTCAGTTACGAACATTATCCATCATCTCGTCAACTTGGCAACGCGCCACGATTGACTCATCAGTGGGTTGGGCAGCTCTTGTTTACTAAATTAAACGGGCCAGATTTCGTTTTTATTTCTTTGGTAAAGAGTGGCTAGGGGGGTGGCCGCATATTTACTGGGGGGGGGGGGGCATGGCCACCCCTGGGCACCACTTAGATCCAGGCCTGGCTAGAACATCAGTGACATCAACCTTATCATCTCCGGCATGAACATTAGCGCACAATTAGGGCAAGACCACAACCAAGGTGAGGTTCTTCAGTAGAGGAACAAACTGGTGCTTCAAAGGGAGACTGGAGAAAAACCCTACCAGCATCCTAGGAGCAGCGATGTGAAAGACAGCAAAGCACAAGCCCCATCTCCATTGATGTCAAGGCCTGCGTTTGCCAGACGGGCGGCTGGACCTCGGCACTCACCGCTCGCAGGATCTGGTCGCTCTGCTTGATGAGCTCCTGGACCTGCCGCAGCACGTTGACCTTCACGTCCTCCAGCTCCTGGTGCTGGGTGGTGGCATCAGCGATGCAGGTGCGGTAGGTGGCCTCAGCCTCCTCAGCCTGACGTCACACAGACACACACACACACACAGATTAGGTATATATATATCTTTTTTTTTTCCTCTCCACCACCCCCCCTCTGAGGAGGACTGCTTTATTTCTACTTAAATAGTTATTTATTTTTATTTACTTCCTCAATTGAAGGAGGGGGGGGGAGGAGAAGGAGGGGGATAGAGAGAGAGAGAGAGACCAAAACAGAGAAGAAAAAAAAAAAAACAGTCTGCTTCACTGTCTGCTGCAGAGCGAAAACAACCAACATCTGTACGAATCACATCGAAAATCAAACGTTAAATGTTATTGAACAGTACACACACCCAGCATTACCACACA
>JAODJW010000043.1:12727658-12737893 GCA_026777045.1 Hyperopisus bebe
TTTGATAAAAGGGAAAATAATGTCCCCACAAGATAAAAATAACAGGTTTTTATCACATTGTGGAGACATTTGGTCCCTACAATGTAATATGTTCACTAGTGGCCAAAAGTGTGGAAACACCTCTAATTTTCTGAGATTGCAGAACTTTATTCAACTGCTGCTCCAGTTACTTATTTGATGGTCTAATGTATGATATTTGTATCATTCTTTGATGGATTATAAACATTACCATCAATACTCGTGTAGTAATGTCAAGTTTCCATAATTTTGGCCACTAATGTACATGCCCCACTAGTGTACATGCGCAGGCACACAGGATAAATTCGTAAGTGCCATTTCTGTTGACTTAGTGAGTTCTGGAAATTAAACAAAAGCTGGATTACATGAGGAGTTTTCGGTTCCCGATACAGTAACATATGACGAAGAGGCCTGACTTCAAGTCATCAGTTCTCATCTCAAAAATGACAAAAACTGAGTGAGTGACTGACTGAGTCCCATAAATAAGTTCTCCAGTTTCTTCCTGACTTTTTAGTCGCTGCTGAAGAGCAATGAAACATAAACGAACGCAGACCTTATTCCGGGCCTCCTCCTCCAGCCGCCTCTTGCGATCCAGGGCCTTTCCTGAGCCGCTGCCCGCGCTGCCCTGCTCCTCCTCGGCCTTGCTGGCCACCGCCTTGGCCTTGTCGTACTCCTCGTAGCGCGCCAGGTAGGCCTGCTTCGCCTTCCGCAGGTTAGCCTCAGCATCAGTCTGTGGGAAGGATGCCACACACACTCAGCAAGCTCTAATATCATGCTGGCATGTGGAGGAAGAGGGTGTGAGATCATTAGTCTTAGGACGGTGTCTGGGTTTACGCTGTGCTTCCGCGTGATGAATACTTTTTGCAGGTGTATAATTTACCGCTGTGGCACTTTCTAGCCAGTGACTAATTCTTACAAACAAAAAAGTGTAAAATGTAATTTTTTGCTGGGATTCGGGTATTAGTAGACACTGCATAACGGGACGCCATTCCCCGTGGTGCAGAGAGGGGGCGCCACTGGGAGAAAGGGGCTCTCACCAGTTTCCTCCTGGCCCTCTGCCACTGCTCCTTGATCTCTTTGCGCCTCTTCTCGTGCTCCTGCTTTCGGTGTGACAGAGGCTGGCGGGGGATGGGTTTGCAGCGTCAGTAAGGATCACATGACGCGTGCTGGCGAGATGGTGGGTACTGCCTGGGACTCACCTGCAGGAAGGTCTGGCTGTGCTGCGACACTGAGGAGTGCAGCATGCTGGTGCTCTGCTCCTGGTCCTGCTCCAGCGCCAGCGAGTAGATGGAAAAGAAGGGCATGTGGGGCTAGCAGTGAGGGAGAAGGAAAGCAGGCCACCATTACCCTGATACACTTCTGTCTGCCTTTTTTTTAAGTTTTGTGGATATTTTTCCTATACAGGTCAAAACCTTTGAAATTAACAAATGAAGCTACAGCAAAGTGAACTAGAGCAATCCGGACGGAGCTGGATCCAGCCAGATAGAGCCACTCGTTGACTCGTGGTTACCTGTGCCAGACCGTGCTTGCAGGATTGATACAGTCTCTGCAGGCCCTTGGAAAACTCCATTTCTGTCCGGCATAGAGAGAGAGGGAGATGAGCGTAAGTGACGGAGGAACGGTAACTGGCAGGTGGAGCTGCTCCGAGCGCGATCGATTCACACCCACCCAGTCCAATCCTCTTCTCCACGTAGTTGATCACGTCCTTCATGTACTTGGAGATGCTCTTTGCGTAGGTGAGGGCCGACTCCACGCCTCCCTCGCTATGCTGGAGAATGACGTCCACCTCTTCTGCAATCAGAGCTGACAGACAGCCGGACGTTTACATTTAGTTAGCAGACGCTTCTGTCCAAAGCGATGCATAGGTGACGCCAAAAGCCATATGTGCAGCTAGACTGAGCTTCTAATGAACGTCCAGATACAAGTGTAAGCAGTATTGGAGCAGGAGATATACGACATGGATCTAACAAAGTAAGGAGCTAACAAAACAGCTATTCAAATCGCAACACTAAGAGCATTTGGGGGAACATGTTGAGTCAGGTTGGCTCGCAGGGATATTCCTGGAACAGATGGGTCCTAAGACTTAAAAACCATCCTCTGGAAGAGGATCCAAAGTCACAGGTCATCTATTTACGCAGTATGCACCATCTATTATTAAGATTACACCACTACTACTTAGTGATGGCTTGGTTTGTGGGAGTTTTACTTACGCAAAAATGTTCTGAGGGCAAAAGGGAAAATGGTTGTTTCAGAGCGATAACCAATCAGATTGTAGAGGAGGTGGGACCAACCAATCAGATGTCTTGGTCACACATCCTCTAGTTGTGTGTCTTGTGATGCAGCTATTTCCTAAATAGCAATCCTTAAGTTTAAATAGCTATATTCTGCCACTCATATTGTGGCTTCACGCAATACACCGACAAAAATAGCAAAAAGCACAGACTATAAATGTGGTTATAAAATAATTCAAGCAAACGGATCTCTTGGTGCTGGTGAAGCACCACCTCAAGGTATGCTGTCTTCACTGTTCCATCTGCCACTTCCTGCCTTTTGCCTTTCACTTCCCTTTCAGGGAGACGGCACTGTAACAGGCGGAGAGGAAGTGAGCGAGCGAGAAGCGCGGGGCGCACCCTTACCGGCGTCTGGCTGATCACTTTTCGTCAGAGGCGTGTCTGTCCCCTGGCCTGCCACTCCATACAGGTTCTCCATTGACTGGAAGCATAGGCAGGTTCAGTATTATAGGGGAAACGTTACATTTGGACAGCGGTTTAAAAGGGAAAGTTCCTGTTCTAACAAATTATATTATATGGCCAACAAATTAATTATAGAAGCTGGCTGTGTCCAAAAATTAGGGAGTTTCGGTGGACAATGGTGGCCGACTCTGCGGTCCAATCAGAAGTTGCAGTGACACACTCACCCTGCTCTTCTCTGTGGGTGGCAGCGCCAACAGGGTGCTGCTGTCTACTTCCCCCATCAGCAGCTCCGACACGCTGGCCAAGCCGTTGACGGAGGGAACATAGAAATGAGAGAGGAAGGGAGAAATGAGACGAGGCGGCCGAGATTCGAGACGTGGCCGCTGAACGCTGACCTTCCCCTACGTGAAAACCTGCATCAGACCCCAGTGGTCTGCGAGAAAACCCCAGCACGTTCTACGAGCCCGTGGGGCTGTTCGAAGGGAAAAATATTGGTGTGTCGTCAAATACAGAGAGGGGGATTTCAGGCATCAGGCGCTCCATGACTCAGAGCCAGGCTAGGAGTCATCCAGTTTTCAAAATAACCTCCTACCTGCTCTGACCAGTGTTCTGACAACCAAACAGACATATAAAAACAGACAAGCAGGGACAATAACCTTAGCGGGAAGATGGTCTTGCCCCACCCACGAAGTTTCAGAAGAATGACGCAGATACCAACAGCTCAGTCTTGAGGAAACAGATACCCATGTCCTTCAACCATGGAATTAACACTGTGCCTCAGCGCTGACCCTTGCCGCTATACGCTAACCCTATTTTTTTGTGCATCAACAGTTCAGCACAGGCAAGAGCAGAGAAGATCTAGTGGTAGTATGGTTCCACGGCTCAGCAGGCTAAGCCTCTGCATCTGAGGTCAGAAGGTGGCTGGTTTGAGCTTGGCTCAACAGAATAGTCATGTCTGTGGGCCCTTGAGCAAGTCCCTTAGCCCCCAACTCAATGGGTGCTACTACAGATGGCCGCCCTTCACTTGCCAGGTTGCTCACACCTGCAGGTGTGTCATGGGGAGCGAGAGGGGGTAGGCAGAGAGAGAGAATTTCCCCATGGGGATCAACGAAGCATCATTGCTATTATACCTATTCCAAACAGGAATGCGAATTTGCGCGCTAACAGGAGGCCGGTGCTGTGACTCCCACTGAACACGAGGAAGCATCACCGCTAGACCGGACCCCGAGCAGGCTGACAGCACGTTATCCGAGACTCCCCTGACGTTACAGTGCCAAGGTTTGGGACCCCACAGCATACTGGTGGATCAGGCTCCTCTTCTTGGCAAACTCTCTGCTTCTGCGACTATCGCAGTAACCCCTATTTCATTTCAGACAGCTGTCCCCCAGACAGTATGGTCCGCTTCCGAGACCAAAAACTCAACAACAAACCCTCCTTTGTCCCTTGTTTACACCTGCTCTGTTCTACGCGCCACTGCCTGGCTTCTCAGTTATCTAGTAGGAATCTGGCATCACTATGTAGGAACTCTGGAGGTCAACCCCTCTGACGGCTCACAGTTCTAACGTTAGGGAGCTCTTAGCTGGAATTCTGATTGTCAGGTGGGTAGCTGGGCAGTGCGGCACCTATGAAGAGAGCCAGACAGTGCTGCCACGGGTCGTACCTGCTGCTGAAAGCCACCGCGATCATCTCGATGGCCTTCTCGAACTCCTTCTTGTCGACTTCGGTGCAGGATTCAAAGTGGAAGCCTGAGCAGGGGGGAAGGTCGGACAACCGGGTGTAAGTCACAAGGCGCCCAGTCGTGCTCAGCGCCCCCTACTGTCTGTTCACTGTCAAACTATATTTGTTCACCTCACCTGTGTTCATGATTACTGACATTATAACAGCGCAATATAAACAGTAGGTGGTGTAGTTGTACTGGAGATTTGTTACCCTGAAATTGCCTTGACCTGTTAAATACAGATGTATAAACAGCCTATGGGTATAGTAATAAATAAAAGAATCTAAAACCATTCAAGTTCTTAGATCAAAGTCTTTGCTAAATACATGAAAGTTAGGCAATGTTACCAGTGCTATTACTGGCCCAGGGTTCACACATCCAGTGACTGTCACTGGACTTGTGAAGTGAAGGGTGACAAGTTGACCTCCCCTCCCAGCGACTACTAGCCAGTGACGACAAAGGCTACGCTACGCTAAGATAAGTATCAGCTGCGTATTATGAGGTGTCAGCGGCCACCAACAGTCAGTCTACACGACAAAACCGCGCCACTAATGGGACAATCCCAAAGGATGCTCAAAAACTCAACAATCTCACATTTTATTCTCATGTATTTGTTAAATGAATATATTTGGGTTGATGTGAACCGGGGGAGGGGGGGTAATCCCATGGATTTCTTGCTTAGCCAAATTGAAGGTAATCTAGAATAAATGCCTGTCCGGCTAAGTAAGAAATCCATGGGATTACCCCCCCCCCCCAAGTCTGGTCATGTTTATCAAGCACTTATGAATTACTGAAAAAGCTAGTTTTGACCAGAATAAGTTGTGAATCATGCTGAAATGAAAAATTTTCCAATAGTTTAATTGACTTATATTGAGGCTTGTCTATATATATTATTGTATATATTTGTATATATTTTGTATATATTTGTATATATGTATATATTTATATGGTTAGCAGGTTTTTTTTTATAAAGAGTGTAATGGTAAAATGTCAGTACAGTGCCCTGGTTCTAAAAAGGTCCTACACCCAGTCCCAGATGATTTTGCTCCCTCCCAGGTGCCTGCCAGACAGTCCACATTTTTTGCACCGGGCGCTGGACAGTCAGTGGGTCCCTGAGGAGCGGATTAGGAAACGCAGATTGACAGGATCTGATCATAAGCCAGACAGCTGTGGCCGCCGGGGCGCTGACCTTTGACCCTGGAGATGAGTGTTCCGGCTGCGGTGAGAGTCTCCACGGTGTTCAGCAGCGGGTACGTCCCGATGATCTGCCGCAGGTTCCGCAGGACCTCCCCCAGGCACTCGTGGGCCGCGGCCCGCCGGCTCTCCTGCTTCTCTGCGATGAGAAAGAGAGCAGGCAGCTGTCAGGCAGCCGAGCCCAAGCGATTCCCAGGCTCCCGCATCGCCGCACCCCGGACTTAACCCACCTCGTTTTAGCCATTTACATGAAATGCTTATCTGGATTGTAGTGAGACTGGAATATCTAAATACATTCCACATGGACGTGGGAATAACATGCAGACTATGCAGACAGCTGCTCAACCACTCTGTCGTTATACAGTACCATGCAAAAGTCTCAAGCAGTCAAAGAAAATATTTAAATGATCTTCATGCTGACGGAAAACAATGTTATTATGCTTGTCAAAGCTTGTCAGCTTGGCCATTTCAAAACCTCTCCTTAAGTCACCACAGTAATTGCAGCAATCATCTAAGGTACCCATGTATTTTTTGACTCGACCAGACCATTGACCGTACATGACCTTCTCAGTGCCTCATCGAGTTATCGAATTACCATATTGGCCCGAAAATAAGACAACCACGAATATAACATGACCCCCCACTTTTTGGCAACCGTCTTTGGAAAAAAAGGTTTTTGGAATACCAAATCTTCCTTTCATAAACAAAAATAATTCTATTTGACAAGAACATATAATATGTTAACCAGCAACCACAGCAATTGGATTATAATAAGTGTATTAAACAGCAAGTAATCCAAAAAACAAATGTATTACAGTGGTACCTCAGTTCTCGAACTCATTAGAAGTCTAATTTATTAAAAGTCGAACCGACCAGTTCGAAAAAAAATGACCTAGAACTCGATCTGAATCTCAGAAGTCAAACTGTGAACGCCGACCTAAGATAACCTGTATGCGTGGGGAAATGAGTCACGCGGCACGTCTCTCAGCGGAAACAAAGGGTAACGCTTCAGTCTCAGTCTTGCATTCGCTGTGACAGCATTGTGCATGTTTACACTAGCTGAATACATATATTTAGACAGTAAAAATACATTTAGACAATGACAGACAGTAACAGTTATTATATAATAAAACACATTTTAAAATAAAGATTTCTTATTATTTTAATATTAATAATAAACTATTAATACATTTTATCATAATAATATGTCGAGTTCTGATACCACTGTATTGGGGGGGGGGGTGTAGATAATGAATATTACAAACTCCACATCACTTGAGTGTGCAGAATGTTTTCAGTGCAGCAGACCCACATGAAAAGAGTAAAGAAAATCGCATATCGCATTGCAGAGAGAGGTTGAGCCATAAAATGAGCCATGTTACTGTCTTTATTAACAGCCACTATCAGTTTAATACTAGCAGCGGTACAGACAGGGAACCAGTGTTACACTCTAAGCACACGCATTGCCAGGGATGCCAGCTCACATGCATCTGGTGAGACACGCGCACTTTCTGACTTTCACCCTCATGTAAGAAAACTTACTGCTAATCTATATTACAGTAAGTCAACACAGCCGTAACTAAATATCATACTTGCTGCCATATATTCCATTTTTTGTCTAAACCCTGAATATAAGACAGTGTCACTTTTTCAGATGCATTTTGAGGCCAAAAAAAAGTCATCTTTTATTAGGGTTAACACTGATCGTTTGTTTGTTTATTTGTTTATTTAGTTCACGCTGTTTCTTTATTAACATTGATTCATTAATTCAACTGGAGATGAACAGGTGGCCCTGAGGAGGAGTTTGGCAACTAAAGTGTCGTTCTTCAAGCCATCTAACATGATATCAATAACTTTTAAGAGAACAGAAGAAAATTTTGTTCGTTTTTATTGTTACTCTTAATTTGCATGTGTTCTAATGTTAAATAGTGTATTTTGTCTGCGCAAATATACAGCAAGATAAATAGTTTGAACCTTTTTCTGCTTAAGACTTTGGCACAACACACAGGTGTACAGATGGATAAAGATTAATAATATAAATTATGTGAGTGAATCTGAATGCAGTCATCAGCGAAGAAGCTGTTAGCAGTGAGACAGAGGCAAACACAGGTCTGTCAAACGCCGAACACGAAGCCTGAATCATCAGCCTAGGGGCTGTTTGACTCATCGCACCAATAGCATGACGGCCCTCTACAACAGAAGTCATGTCATCTTTGCTGTGTGAGGATGAGTGTCTTGTGAGACTGACGAGGGCAGGAGGGTGGCACCCCCCCCCCCCCCACCTCCCTCTGATCACCTCATCTTACGTAGCATTTAAGTTCCTCTTTGATAGGGCTCAGCAGGTGCCGTGCGCAGAGGCGAACTGAGGACAAGCCAAAATTCAAGGAACACGTTTGCACAGATACAAAATTCCAGGAAACCCTCTCAATTTCACATAAATAAGTACTAGATAAACAAATACTACGCACATTCTTTTAATGTGGTTTCATTCCATCTCACTTCATCTGACTTAAGAAAAACTTCCCATCCAGCCACCTCAGATTTTTCTAAAAAAATTCCAGGAGGAAGATATACTTCCTAAAAGGAAACGTACAATATTTCAGGTCTGTAGCTAGTTTTCTCAATTTTTATTTTTCATTAATTTTTTAGGGAAATCTGAATTGGTCAGGTGAGAGGCATAAGATGACCTGACATGGAATGACCTGTAAATCATTTTTCATTGTCGTGATTGCACTGGACTGCTCTGCACCACATAACAAAGAAAATTCCTCTTTTTTAAAGTACTTGGGGTTAAATAAATGATTACGATAAACGATTCTGCTACATCACGCCTTTACCCACGACGGGGTAATTGCGACACGTCAGCTTATAATCACACAGGTCTGCATGTGAGTCAAGGTGAGAATCTGAACAGGAAATACGGTAATTTGCACCAGACAGGTATATCTATCCAGTGAAGTATCCAGACATGATCCTGTAACACACACTAGTGGCCAAAATTGTGAAAACACCTCAAATTTTTAGAGATTGCAGAACTTTATTCAACTGTTGCTCCAGTTACTTATTTAATCGCCCAGTGTATAATATTTGTAAAATCATACATTAGACAATTAAATAAGTGACTGGACCCCCCCCCCCGCTTTTCAAATTCACACTTAGGGCCTGTCTATGTTAGTTGTGGCAGTTGCAGATGACAAAATTTAAGTGGTCTGCAAATATTGTACCCATCATGCATTGCAGTAGTTAGGAAATTCCACAAACATGCTTTTTTCATTAAATAAACGCCTCAACAACATAGTTTGACTACAAAACATTACAAACTATCCATCCATCCCTGCTTAATCCCAACTGGGGTTGCCAGAGCCAATCCCAGGAACAACAGGCAAGGGCAGGAACCAACCCTGGGCGGACGCCGACACGCCGCAGGGCTTACACGCAACCAGGGGGCCAACTTAGAGTCGGTGATCAATCCACCGCACAGACTTTTGGACTGCGGAAGGAAACCAGATCCCCCAGCGGAAACCCACGTGATCATGGACAGAGCAGGCGAACTCCACACAGAAAGGTCCTGCGTCTGAACCCAGGATCGAACCCAGGACCTTCTTGCTGTGAGGCAGCAGCGCCACCACACTGCCCCATTACAAACTATCACATTTCAAACCTGTTTTAAGTATTGTACCAAATGTTTTTTCAATTAAGACTCCCACCATAATGAAATTGTATGCATACAAATGAGAGATACTAAAGTAGCGTGTCACAAACCCACATGGTATGTATGATATCAGTGCCTTAATCCTTACAAGTTTTGCATATATCTGAGATTTGCAGTTGGGGGGGGGGGGAATCTGCAGCCCCTGCCTGGAGAAGTTCTGCAATCTCTAAAAATTAGAAATGTTTCCACAATTTTGCCCACTAGTGTATGTTACTTAGTAAATAATCACAAAACTAATGTTAAGACAACTTAACCACAATTAAGGGAGGAAGCGACAGTAATAACAGGAGTAAGTTAAGTGAGTAATTTAATCCGGTGCTGCTTCACTAAGTCACAAATACGCAGAAACGCCTGACAATGTTAACACTAATATCTGCTCAAGGACACGGTTCAATTTCACAAGGAGTCAAGTGCATTTGCCTGTTGGGAACTGTTGCAAAACTTCCAGACCACAGAAACAAGCCCAACCCTGCAAAAGAATCTCAACTTTAATATGTAACATTAGTATTTCTTTCCCATTTTATTGTGAGTTATCGTCAGTTTAGTGTCATAATGAACGCGGTCTAGTTTCTTTTCTGAACATGAGGATGTTTCACTGCTTAAATTTAATGCATGCACATTAAAGGAAGTGATGGAAATAAAGAAATGAAAAATTAAGGAGGCGGGAATGATTTTTATGGTATTATGTTGAAAATGGTGTACAAAATAGACGTTGGACTTTCATTCTTCTGCTTCACATGATCTGAAAGAGAAGCCACGATTCTTCAGAGTGGCTTTTACACTCATCCAGCTGCAGGAACACGACTTACACACACAGCTCTCTGAGAGCCCCACACCCCAACATTACCGGTGTTATAGTGCGTGGCGCCTGGGGGGGGGGGCATCAGGCCGTGTCGGTTTC
>JAODJW010000043.1:12737993-12751082 GCA_026777045.1 Hyperopisus bebe
GGGTGGGTGTGGTTAAGTGTCCCTCCCTTATCTCCACATGCACCCACCAGCCAGCCCTGCCAGAAGAATGTAAACAGGAAGCCGCTTCGATGAAAACAGTGGCGTTGACAGGAAATGCTGTCATCCTGAGCGGCACTCAGCGCAGGCTCGTTCTATCCCCCGCTGGGGGGCTGCTTACACAATCGGCACGCTCCTCTGACAGATCCACAGCTATTACTCTCGCTTTCCGAAAATTACACCTGCTGATCGCACCAATGCGAAAGCACACTGTGCCGTTTATAACAGATGAGAGGCCCTGGGGAAGTTTTTCAGGGCCTCGGGGGAACCCAATGGGAGGGGCGGCACGTCATGGGGCCCGGTTGAAGTAATTTTGTCACAAGCCTGGGAATTACACGCAGCACCCATTCTCATCTCTCCTCCACTGATCTCAGCTGAAGATCAGCTCCATCAGTCTCAGAAAATCCTTCCCGCTGTGCAGACATCTACACAGCAACAAGACTGACTTATTTTGTTTGTTTATCACTGCTTAAACATTAATATCGCAGTCAATGAAACTGGCTTCCACTGGACTCCACACGCGCAGAACAAAGAAGGAACACCTCGCATCTCCTAATGAGCATCCGACACATCTCCCCTGCAGAAAGTAGCCCCTCCCCCAAGCCAGCGACGAAGGTTAACAAAATGGCCGCTGTGTTTTGAGTCTTCGACAGCGAGAACACTCGGCACTCGTCTGCCAGAAAAACAAGAGGCCGACTTCCTGCTGGAGTGTGGTTTGCCGCAGAAGGCGAGATGCTCAACGTAAGAGGAAGCTTGAGTCAAACCTACCTCGCAGCTCCCCCTACTAAAACACAAAGGATGGGGTGGGAGGGCCAAGTGCATTTCCACATCAAGATATGCACACGCACACGCACACACACACTAGGTCAGGTCACATCTGCTAAAGACTAATGAAGGTACACTTGCATAAACAACACAACATCAACAGCATTAAACAACACTAACAAGCAAAATGTGGTACAATGTCAAATATGAGAAGTACGTACGAATTGAAGTTCATAAACCATGAACAAGATACTTTTTTTTTCCTCATCACATTACGGAAGCCAGAAATAAGATAAATTCCATGTCATATTTTCGCTGGAACTCAGAGTTTCCCAGCCTGGTCCACAGTCAATGTTTTTGCTCCCTCCCAGCTCCCAGTAGGGAGCAAAAATGTGGACTGTCCAGCAGGGAGCTGGGAGGGAGCAAAAACGTGGACCGTCCGGGGGGGGCTCAGAGGACTAGGCTGGAAAACACTGATTTATAAGGAATATTAGCTTAGGGCCCTGAGGAATATCAGCTTAAAATCAGGAGGTATATGAACTCAGGACCCATAGGGTGTATGTGGGTATGTATCACACTCAGAGAAAAGGGTAAAAAAAAAAAAAAAAGCTCCTTTGCTTGTCACTGGGGCTGTACCCTTGTAATTGTACTGTTTAAGGTACAGAAATGGACTCCGAGGAACATCCCAAAGGTACAAACAGCATGAATGTATCATCAATGGTACAGGAATGTTCCTCAGAGTCAATTTCTGTACCTTAAACAGTACAATTACAAGGGTACAGCCCCAGTGACAAGCAAAGGAGCTATTTTTTTACCCTTTTTTTCTGAGAGCGCAGGAGCTTTATAAGGTTAAGCCCATTCTCACCCTCTCCAACTACCACATCCTTCAGCTTCTCCACGGCTTCTGCAAAGCGGGCCACGTCCTTCAGCAGGGCTGGGATGTCCTCCACTTCGATGGGTGCACCCTCTGTGACCTCCAGGGTGGGGCTCTGGGCAGTCTGCACCCTGCCGTGGCCCTTGCCAAAGCCCCAGCTGCCACTGGCCTGGAGGGAGAAGCCGGCGGCACTGGCGTGCCGGCTGAGGGAGGTGGGCCTCCGCAGAGTCGCCCCGGGGGAGGGACAGCCGGCCAGTCGGCTGTGCAGGATCGCGGAGCCGGGGCTGCCAGAGCTGAGCGGGCAGGACACATCAGCGTGGCCGGATCCAGGGGCAGTATATGGAGATGACTCAGAGGTATTAACACGAGAGGACTGCTCCTGGAGAACAGAGAGCTGGGGTTACATGGGGGGGGGGGAGCAGGGATGGAGATGGGAATGATGAGATGATGAGTGGGAATGTATCGACGGAAGCAACTTCCAAACTGAGACGAAAACAGGGAGATGGACTGGAAATCAAGCTAGCCAATCCCACAGGGGACATGCATAGTGGGGTGTGGAAGGTGCAGAGTAAAAGGTCAGTCAAAGGCCCACTGAAAGACACCCCCACCAAGGGAATAATGAAGCAGGCTGAGAGTGCCAGAAAATCGCTCAGGTGAAAGGTCGTCTAGTAACGGAATACGGACAGGGAGTGACGACTGGGAGTCGTTTCAGTATAACCACTCCAATGTGCTGACACTTAAATTAGAAAGGATTTTTAAAGCGCGAAATGTGGGCATCCAGTATCACTTTGCATCTGATGTCACAGGATAATCAAAAGTACTCTCAGCCCTGGGGAATGTTTCGTCCGCCGGAGTTAAAGTATTGAGAAGGTGAAGCATGAAAACGCAATTTGCGAGCAAAAAACCCATTACAGACTATGGAGACGCAAAACTCACCCTCCACCAAACATAGCTGCTGTGACGCGGAAGTACAGCACTGTGATCAGACTTTACATCAAGAACCCCCAACAGGATGAATTCAAATGTGACACAGGCAACTGTTGTGTAACACTGTGTGTACGCAGTCCAAAAACACCGCAACCAAAGACTTTTTTAGTCCGAGTATTCATCCAGCACACTATTTTCAACATATGCTCCCTTTTATTCTTCTTGGTGAATAACGCTTTCATTTTATATACTTTTAAATGCATCACTCTAGTGTAATTCGTGTGGCAGTCCTGTGGTAGGGACCACGTATTTCAAACACGCAAACCATCCTGACGTTCACACACTGAACAGTGGGTCTTTATAGCCGGCTTTTAGTTTTTATTTTATTAAAGAGACTTCCTGAGTTGCGGAGCCTGGGTGGTGACGGAAAATCCCCGGACTGTTACCGCAGCTGGCCAACAGATGTCCTTATAGAGCCCCACAGGAACACCTGCTAGACAATAGCGAGACTTCGGACACTTGCAACTTTTGCTGTTTCACATAAACCTAAAAATATATTCTTTTTCAACATCATAAACATTATATTCATATTTTACTATTTGTAATGCCTTTATATTGGTATTGGCACATGGGTAAAAACGTGTCAACTTGTTAAATTAATATTTTAAATGTACTGTATAATTTCTACAGCAAAACTAGAGGTTTTCTTTAAAACAGACATTCGGGCTCTTAGGTAATAAACTCGATTTATTTATTTTTTTACTTGCGTTGAACATGTTGCTTAAGATGGAGGTCTTCATCACTCAACCGTAACTTACAGAACTTTTTCCAGACCATGTGCATTTTAATAAATGATCAACATTTACCAACATAAAGCCTTTCACATTGAATCGCTCCTCTATATAGCAACTGTAGGCGGATCAATCTGATAAACCGTATTAAATGTCCATATTAAAGCGGTGTAAGTGTGCATGAGTATTTTCAAGTGTACAAATAAACTGGCTTATAGCATAGAGTAAGTATTCAGACCAGACAGCTGCCGTCTGCAGTCTTCTTCCCAAATGCTTTTACAAGTTAGCGTTCAATCTTACAAGGTCTCTTTTAAATCGCCCAAACATATGATTGATGTTGCCATTACAAATACCAAGTAGGGCTGCTTCCCTGCCCAATCAAACCAGTTAATGAGTCAGACGCAGTAAGACGGTGCAATTTCCAGTAGACAGCTGGCTGACAGCAGGACTAACAAGCAGATTCTTTGCAGGAAAGAGGAGAGAAAACCCCGCCGGACGGGTCCCTGTCTTGGGGATGCTGTGCCACTTACGGATGAATTGTGAGCTCCAGGGCTTCCTGCAGGAGTCCTTTTTGATATTGAATTAGTTTTAGTGAGTTCCTTCCTCTTTCTGAACATTTTGGCTCTTTATTTGTTTGTTTTAATCGCACGCCGGCCCCCAGCTCTTCGCTGTCTTCAGGAGCTCGGACGCTCCATTAAAAGCGGAGCGGAGGCGCGCCGTTCACCGTCTCAGCCTCTTCCTGCCGCCCGCCGCGCGTCGGCTCTGCCTTCGGCGCGAGCGCGGCTCTATCACAAGCATCTGCCTCGACATCCGCCGCCGCGGCAGCCTTCAAGAGTGGAGGGGGGGGGGGACAGGACATGTGACGGGTTTAGCGCCATTTGATTGGAGCGTGTGAGACCAAGGAGGAAAAAAACCGGTTTCGTTAACTGAAAACTAACGGTGAGTACTGATATTGAGCAACCGTGCTAGGCGGTGTAGGATGTGAGTGTTGAAGGATACAGAATGTTACAGTAAGCCCGGGAGGTAAAATCAAGATTGATTTGTAATGCAGAGTTTTGTATATTGGATTAGTGTACTACACACAAACACACACTACACTAATCTAATTTATAAAAAGCTATACCCCAAATCGGTCTTGCTAAGACTGAAAAATTGTAATTTTTACAATGCATGTTTGGAAATTTGTACGAGTGATAAATTAGGTAATATAAATATTTTGACTTACGCAACAAAAATGTAGTAGTGTAATTCAGCAGATCACTAAGTGCAGCTCTCTATTTTATCCAGAGGGTGGCGGTACACTCACATTCAGTAATGGTACAGGAAGAACACCGCACGTATTAGTAAAGTGCGGAAACGAAGGGACCCTAACTAATGAGTGAGGCGCCTGGAAATAGCAACGATGCCATATTTATAAGATATTTCAGAGCAAAGGCAGATGAGACCCCGCTATCTATAGTACACTACCTTTGGCTGTTCACAGCTCAATCGATGTTATATACTTTTGATCGCCTACATGATAGTGGTGAGAGGTGACAGCCTCTAGCAGGAAGCACATGGTACCTGGCAGGCTTCTATCCTGTCCAGGGAGGTCCCTGGTGGTCCACTGAACCTCTGCGCACATTAATCGTCCATTAATCACCCAAAGGCTTATCCTGTTGAAGGTCACAGTGGGGCCTGGAGCAAATCCTAGCCAGGGTTGGCACAAGGCAAGGGGACACTCTAAACAGGATGCCATCACGGGGCGCACGCATACACGCATGCACGCACGCACGCACACACACACACAAAGGCATTTACAGGCATGTATATTTTTGTGGGGACTCTCCATTCATTTCAATGGGCATACCTCTAATCCCAACTATGACAACCTTAACAATAAGTAACCAGAAAAAATACAAGACATTTGGCATTTTTAGTTTTTTGATTGTATTCACAGATTTTTTTTTATATTAAACTGAGTTTCTCTTTGTGGGAACAAACCAGTTGACCTAACTGCATATGTCTGGCCTGTTTGTAGAAGTCCATGCAAAGAAAACATGCACATTTTACACATGCAGCCATCACTCATATCCATTAGCTACAGGTCTACCCACTGAACTTACTGTAAGTCACACAAAATGAAAGGAACTGCAAGGAGAATAATCTATCAGTTTTTATCAAGGATGTGGTTGATATAGATGTGGTGGAAACTGAGTTAGAAACACTACCATAAAACAGTGCTTACAAAAGGTTGATTTAGCAAGGAAAGGACTGAGGTACATTTAGAAAGAGTGAAAGTAAAATGCATAGGTTAAATGAACATGCAATACATTATTCATCGAATGAAATTATTTTCAAACACAAAAATTAGACCAATTTTTACAGATAGGTTTATTTAAATTAAATGCTAAAATGGACAAACCAAAACAGTTAAATCATGATCAAGGAACAAACAGAAGCAACATCAGCAATCCTGAGCTTTTATTTTAACAAAAATCAAGACTGCCATACAAGACTCCTGTTATAAACAGAGAATTAGTCAAAAAGGCACAAGTGTTTACAATACAACTGGAGTTTTGATCCAAATAAATATATTCGGGGAATAAAAGTGCTGAATGGTTTGTCAAAGTCTTTAAAAAAATAGTCAGTAGCACAATATGTTTAAGGAGAAAGAGTTTGTATGGGTGCCTGTGAACTAAGGCTCTTTTGGTGGCTGTATCTCCACTATGACCAGAGCTTTATGGTACAGTTCAGACTAGAGAACTTACGTAATATACAAAAACAAATGAAACTTTGTATTAACAACTGGATTCAACCTACCCTTAAGATCCTCAATAATACATCATTTTTTCCCTCCATTTTCCTTACTCGTAATTAAATTTCATTGGTTATGTTTAAACAGAGGTAGATAATCCAGGTCCAGAAGTAAAAATCCAAACCAAGATTTTGTTTCTACCAATCAGTTGAGTACTCTGTACCTGTGATTCTTCAGTACCATTTTACAATAAGGCTCCCTTCTGCCACTTGTAAATGGTAGTAACTCATTAATAAACTGTATTATAACTTGTTTAAAATTGTCTATTAACTTACAAAGTGTTACAACCTAATTAATAACCAGATTATAAACCATTCATAAACACTTTATATGAGTAGCCTTATTGTAAAGTGGCACCGACTCTTCATATTCAACTGGTTGGTTGGAATAAAATCTTGGACTGGATTTTTACTTTCTGGACCTGAACTACCCACCTCTGTTTAAATCATGTTTTGCAGCCAGTTATCACATGAAGATCATTCTAGTAAAGCACCTCAGTCATAGGGCCAGCCACAGAGACCCCGCAGGGACAGAGACCCCGCAGGGACAGAGACCCCGGCTTTCTGTCCAGTTCTCCAACCACTGACTGTGTTGAAGTATAAACCACACACACAAAACACAGCAATTCAGGAACAAAGTGCTGGACAACAGCAGTGTGTGTTTCCATTATCTGTTGTGAAATTAACCCTTAAGAATCAGACCAAGTTAAATGTCAGGCTTTTTCCGAATTTCTTCCTGAGTACTGAGTAAAACAGCCAGTGGCTTCAGGTCGGAATATTTTGGTATCATACTGCAGGCTTATCCCCCACCCATGAAAACAAGTTAATAATGTTAAATCAAAAACACGCAGAAAACAACAAGTAAGAGGCAGTACAGAGACGTTATACTAGGAATCAGCACAGAACAGTGCAACATATTTGGTACCAGTTAACAATTTCATAAAAAGAAAAGTCCCTGATGAAACTTTCTTTTTAAAGTATTAATCTGCAGAACAAAATTATAATCTATCTACTAGAATATTTAATACATATAAATAGCAGTAATAATGACAATACCATAAATTCTTTTTTCTTTGCTTTACAAGAATAAAAGATGTGAGTTTGGGTCATAATTTAAATAGTTCTTGTATACTACCCACACATGTGAAAGTCTTCCAAGAGACATACGATACAGATCGTAAACAGTAGTGACTTCTGCCTTTCGATTTGTTCTTATTGTACAGTTATTATTGCTCAAGAAAATCTTATGGAGAAGAAAGGGAGATTTTTACAGGTTCTTTCTGGGCTCTAGGTATCTAACTTGCATTAGGACAACAGATCCAACTACTTAAAATATGAAGGTTTTATTACCCAGATAGTAATAAAACTCCTAAAGACCTTTAAAACAATACATTTCCCTGAGAATTTCAAGGGCTGAACAACAATGAAAGTAAATTAGTCCCCTTTAATTATATCATGATCAACAAATATTAATACCCCCCCCCACATGCCACATTTTTAACAGCCATTAGCACAGCCGATCATTAGTCTCCATGGCCATCATTGGTTGTGCTCAGCTATTCATGAGGTTGTGAATTCATAGCCCCCAACCAAAGGGTTTAAATCTCCTAGCAGCACACCACCATGAAGACCTTCAGTCTGATATGATAATCATTAAAACCAATATACCACTGTTTCAAAAAAATATATAAATACTTTAGAAAGACTGCATTTCTTAGAAGGCACGGTCAAAGTGACTTTTCTCTGGAGACATTTTTGTTTCCATTTCAGCTTGTAACTTGGTAGCAACAGCCCAGACCACGATTATGAAACATGGCCCATCAGATGGGATGCTGCCTATCTGCTCTGCCCGGGTTCAGCCAATCGCCATGGAAACACCTAGCTCGTGAGAGTATTACATAGAAATGTTCTGAGGACAGAAGGGAAAATGATTGGTTCAGAGAGATAACCAATCAGATTTTAGAGGAGGTGGATCCAGGCAACTAGAGGAGGTTTGACGAAGACATCTGTTTGGTTGGACCCACCTCCTGTGCAATCTGATTGATTATCCCTCTGAACTAAATGAAACGGCTTCTTTTCCAGGTTTAAATAAAATCTGTTCTAAACTAACATTTCCAATTCAAGCGGTCACTGTCCTACTAAACATCTTCCACCCCAACGGCAAACATGATTCCAGGTTGACAAGCGCACTCCAAAGTCCACCGAGGAGACTCAGCGGAAACTGAGGAATGCTGGGAGTTGGAGCCAGTCATCTGTAACTTCATCATAATCTACCACAGCAAGTTTAAAGCAAATTGCTATACTGAGCCAATGAGGTTTGTGGGGACATTAGGGGAAGCCGGAGGGCAGCGTTAAGTTGCATCCCAGCCAGGCAGCCAGTACTGGATCACGGACTGCCGGCCTGAGCTGGTGTGAAACAGGCTGTCCAGTGTCTCGCGCACATCCAGAGCATCTGCACTGCAGAGGCTGCTCTGGAAGGAAGGCGCATACCAGCCCATTGCAGGGCCTGATGGGAAGGAACAGGAGGGGGAGCTGGAGGTGGTGGAATGAGGGGCTGTGGAGGGTACAGGAGAGAAAGATGAGCAGGAAGGGTACAAGGAGAGGGAAGGGGGCAGCTGGGAGCAGGGCCCATTCAAGGAGGCTGTCAGCTCATCCTCAGGGGAGGTGTGCTGGAAATCCTGCGGGGGCTGCAGGCTGTATGGTAGGGCGCCCCCTGTTGGCTCAGACGGGCAAAGCAGGCCCCGGCTGTCATTGCGATCATCATCGGCATCGCTATCGGGGGAGGGTGACGGGCTGCTTAGGGTCAGGTCCAGGATGGCGTCCACGGGATCGGACTGGGCGGGTGGCTGGGGGGGGAGGAACGAGGACTGCCACTGCTGCTGCTGCTGCTGCTGCTCCAGGGCCTGCTCCTCAGCGGCCCGACACTGCCGCTCCTGCCGCTGCCTCTGCACCTCCTGCTCCATCTGCAGCAGGATGTCGCGAACCTGCGGCACGCAGTTCTCGGGGATCCGGATGCCTGGGTCACGGGCGGAAAGGCGGGGGGGGGGTCAGCGGCGGCGGTGGCGAGCTCATGCGACGGCGGTGGGGGTCGGGGCTGGGTACTCACCGACTTGCTTGCTGTGCTGCTTGGTCTTGAGTCGCACGATCTGCAGGATCCCGGAGCTGGTGATGTTGGCGACGGTGTCGGCCACGTGCTTCCAGACGCGCAGAAGCGAGCCGCACAGCATGTGGTAGCGCCGCAGCCGCAGCCCCATCCAGCACTTGCCTCCCTGGCTCAGCTGCTTGCAACGGCCACTCCTGCCACAGAGATGCACTCGTTAAACACGACCCAAATGACCGGCGTTGCGTGTCGGAAACCGGCGTGGACCGGCACCTACCTGCTGGCGTGGCTGCACTTGGTCAGAGATACGGAATACTGCTTTTCCCAGAATTCCCTGGCTTCATCAGGTGTAACCTGAGAAAAGGCGGTATGGATGTTGGTCACATACTCACCTGGGATAAAAAACATGCAGTACCACTACATGCCACTAGGGTTCACCAAAGACCATTTAGGGTCCGTAAGACCAAAAATGGAACATCCTGGAGATGTAGGTGCTGCCCCCAAGGCTGAAGGGCGGCTCACCTTGTGGTATTTCCTCAGGAGGTTGTCCAGGCTCTCGGGCTGGGTCTGCCGGCCGATATTGGGTTTGTACAGCACCAGGTTCTTCCCGCGGCTCTGTTCAGCCAGAAGCACACAGGGCTGGTTTCTCTGCATCTGCGAGCACGGAGACACGGCACAGATCTTACCGCGGGCCGCCATTTACGCCAGGCCTACCGAATGGTGGCAGAGCGTCAAGGTTTCTGTTCCGGCTGAACCGCCACGCACTCGACTGAACTAACAGTCCCCGTAACTGAACTTCCTCAGCCTTTCCACTCAACGGCAAGACTGTCAGCTGGAATGGTTCTGCAGGAAGGGGCTGGGATCTTCAGGTTTCCATTATTAAATATGGGCTTTGACGTAATTTGATATAATGAATGGATTGCGTTCTGATGGCCTTTAAGGTGCAGAGGGTATAGCGACGATGGTGCTGGGATTCACCTTGTGGGACAGGTAGAAGCCGTCGTCGGGCCCCCGCAGTGTCTGCGCCCGACTGCTCGCCTCCTCCCAGGGCAGTCCGCGGTCCACACTGACCTGGGGGAGTCAGAGAGGGTCACACCCAGCGCCATGAGCCTCACAGCCCGGCCACCTTCCCCGTGGCTCTCATACCTCATAGAGGATCACTTGGCCTTCCTGGGGGTTGCCTGGGGTAAGGAACTTCTCCTGGGTCTCTTCGTAAATCTTATCGTTGCCTGGGGCCAAATCTGCAGGCACACACACACACATACACATGGCCTAAGTCAGCAGTACTGGCCTCATTCATAGGCACAAACATAAAGACACACGGGAGGGGGAACAAAGCTCCCTTACCCAGAATGCCCATGTCATACTTCCCCTCCTTTTTGTCCATTTCTATTAGGTAGTCGAAGTTGTCGCTGAAGTACTGGAAGAGTGAGTTCTGCTTGTGGACCTCCAGGCCCAAAATACGGTTGAGGAACTTTGTGATGCTGCAGTCTGGACACACACACATGCACACACACACACCATATCCCTCAGTGTGACTCACCCAGAGATACTGCCCGCCCCCCCAGCTGGCCTCACCTAAAACACACCCATTGAACCTGACCCACAACCTGATTTACCCTGAGACCCCCCCCGTCTACCAAGATTTCCAGCAGGCTAAAAAGAAAAAATCAGCAATTTTTCTTAAATGGAAAATATGGTGGTCCTTGATTACGGTCACATGAGTCATTCGACTGATTAATAAGTACTTTAGAATTTCCAGAACCTGTGCAATTAGGTAACTGCAGGACCGATTAATCTTAATTACAGCACAAATTTATCTTCATTTGAACACTAGTTTGCACTGTTTTGCCTGACGGGGAAAAATGGTAAAACTGATGAAAACTTTTGGCTAAATAGTACTGCGACACTTTGCATACAAGGATGTATAGTTTGTATGTGTGTGAAAGAGTGTGTGACTGACTGGGGTTGCTTTGGAGATTCTGGGCACCTTTCTCATTGCTGAATGACTCCTTACAGAAGAAGCCAACATCCATCAAACCATACTTCATGTCTGAAAGATGAAAGAGAGAGTAAAGACGGTGACTATGGTAACACACACACAGACCTGTACTCGTATCTTTGTGGGGACTGTCCATTCAGTCCTATGGGGAAATCCCTGATCCCACCAATGACACCCTTAACCTCCACCCAACCATAACCATAAGTAACTAAACTAAAAAATACAGGACTTTAGGCAATTTATTTTTTTTGATTGCAGTCACATATTTTTACAAAATTGAATTTTCCTTTGTGGGGACGAAAAAAAAAGGAAACAACAGGTTTTTATCACATGGTGGGGACATGTGGTCCCCAAAACATAATGTACACTTGGAACACACACACACACGCACTGGGGATAGAGTGGGAGCAGGGGTACTCACCACTAAAGAACATGGCATCTCCTCCGGGGTACCCCTTTGGGGGGGGTACCTTGCTCTTAATATGGCCCAGGATGGCTTTGGTGATCTGGTCCAGTGCTCTGGTGCCGTACTACAGAGCACAGCGAGAAAACTAATGTCAGTACTGAGGCTCAGTGCAGACTTATCGGCCTGCCCCCCCCCCCCACACATAAGCATACGTCCCAAACTCTCACTTTGTTCTCAAAGTTGAACTTGCTGAGGTCCCTTGACTCTGTGGCCCTCCGGTCCCCGTGGGTTAGAGCCCCCTGAACATGGACCAGTGAGAAAGACGTGATGAGTCAGGCAGGAAGCGGCACCCCTCAGGGCAGAAGGGCCAAAAAGTGGGAGACTGAAAGCCCCAAAACAGGCCGACAGGCTGAATAACCTCGAAGAACATCTACTCTATCTGACAGAAGCCAAGATTGCAAACCACTACTGCAGCGTTTCCCAATCCGGCCCTCAGGGACCCACGAGATGGTCCAAGTTTTTGTGCCCTCCGAGCTCCCTGCCAGATATCCGTCCGTATTTTTGCTCAGAAGATGAGTGGGAGCAAAAACATGGACTGTCTGTCAGGAAGCTCGGAGGGCACAAAAATTTGGACCATCTTGTGGGTCCCTGAGGACCGGATTGGGAAACGCTGCTCTACTGTAACAGAAGACAGAACACAAATGAGAAAGAGACCGCCTCTGTAACATGCTGCAGAAAAGCAGAGAGTGATGCTGGTGTCCAGCAGGTGGCGTGAGCGGGACAGCGTGACGTACCAGGCTCTCCAGCCTCTTGGCCACGATAGAGGCAAAACGGCGCTCTCCTGCCAGCTCCGAGATGAGGAAGACATACTCCGGGGCCGTTACCTGGTTGGAACGGTGCGTGCGACCTGGTGGGGTGTGCAGATGGAGCCGGTCACATGTGCGCACACAACCAATCAGAGAGCCGGTCACATGTGCGCACACAACCAATCAGAGATCAGTCATCTAAGAGATCACAGGTCTGACAAACCCTGTACGTGACATCTTGCCATTCCTCTTCCCTTCACTGGTTTGGTCCGGTCCGCTATTACCGGACTACACCGGGACGTCCCTCAGGACCAGGTCGGCTACTCACCAAACTGCTGAATGGCCCGGTCGGCGCTCCAAGGTAGCTCCAGGGTCAGGTGCACCCTCCGGCACTGGTTCTTTACCCGCCGATCCGCTTGCAGCGAGATGCCCGAGCTGGCCGCCTCCGAAATGATGGCCACCAGCTGGGGGGGCAGTAAGCACAGGGTGAGTGGCCTGTTCTTCCCAGTGACTCACTGACTGCACAAGCTCCAGTGAAACACTATGTATTAAATTTTTTTATATA
>JAODJW010000043.1:12759404-12769499 GCA_026777045.1 Hyperopisus bebe
CCCCCCCCCCCCCCCCCCCCCGCCCACCACGCCGACAAAGACACCCGCAGAAACAAGGCACTTCCAGCTGGGATGTTTATGAGGTGTGAGTACTGCCTCTGAACTGAGCTTGCAAGCGCTACAAGGGCAAGCTGTGGAGTGTGAAAGTCAGTCCAGGAATTGGGGGCCAAAAATTGACAGTCGTGCGAGACGCAGAACCACAACTAAAGTGCACAGCTACTGTTTGCCTGCGTTACTCTCAGTGGCAGGTTAATGAAGATTCAACAATGACGAGGCCTTGAATTCCAGCTGGGGTATCTTCCACCCCCCGCTCCCCATCTAGGCTCGTCTTCTGAGACTCCCCACCGTTGCCCTACCCTCCTCCTCCTCATCGACACTGACAATTAAAATCAGATGTGTCACATATACACAAGCTGACTGAATACTTACTGGTTTCCAGAATGCACTGGATAAGGAGCACTGTACGGAGGTGCCTGCGAGTACTTCCAAGTGTTGGCCTGATGCATCGCATTCTGAAAGATCGGGGAAACAAATTAATTAATAATGTGTTTGACATTATGCATTTACAGAGCTCTTTCCCAATATCCCCAATTCAAACTAATGGTACTGTGGTATATGGAATGGGTCCATGCAGACAGCAAGATGAGCCAATCAGACGCAGGGAAATGACACAAGAGCGTGGGAGATACCAAGTGGTTTCAGTCCTGGTACATGGATAACGCCGTACCTGCATGGGCAAACCGTAGGCAGCACAGTCAGAATGCGGTCCCCGCAGATCCAGGTGGTTCTCCCCATCCATGGCGGGAGGAGCAGCCATAAGGGGCATCAGGGCAAGGACAAAGCGGCTTTACCGGGGTCAGCCATGCCTGCAGAGAGGGAGATCCACAAAGACACACGGCCTCAGGCAGTGCCATTATAGGATAGATTTTTTAATTTGGCTATTTTTATGTCATTTTCAATTTTCATTTGGAAATCCAGTTTAGTTTTAGTTTTTCTATGTTTCAGTTTAAGTAATTTTATTTCAAGGAGTAGAAGAAAAGTTGTACAGTTATTTTGTGTGTCCGACCTTTAGAGAATCCTGCATGAATACACGCCGCACCTACTAATTTCCGAAAAATTAGCAAAACATGTTCCAGGTATTACTAATGGTCATTAAAGGTAAACAAGCACATCATTACTTTAGCAAAAATACTACTGAAAAACAATATTTATAGTTTTAGTTGTAGTTTTTTTTTCGTATCTTTATTTCCATTTAGGAAAACGTTTCCTTATAGTTTTAGTTTTCATTACCGATGATAGCAGCAGGCAGTAGGATCACGCCATTAAAACATCCAGTCATGTTACTGGGTAACACTGGAATCCATCCACATATAAAGTGTCAGCTAAGGAATAAATAATAGTTAAAATGTGTTAAATAGGAATAAGGTCAATGGCGGTTAATGGTGATTTCATTAATGAAGTCGTTTCTCATTAAGATTGCCCCAACGCTAAAGACTCATGGCTCCTAAAGTCTGAGTGATAACAGTCATTGGGCTCCATTCCTCATATAATCCACAAGTGGCAGCCAGGCATCGCCTGTAAATGCCATCATCTAATTTGCTGGACCATTTATGCGCAAATCTTCACTTAATTTAAAAGTTAGGACACTTTTTAATAATTAGCGTAAGCATCTTTTCGAATCATTTTTGAAGCATATAGTATTTAAGAGGCTGAGTCCCATGTGAGTTCCAGGTGCAAAACAAACCACACACACACCGCCGATTTGATCCCAACTGCAACTGACAGGAAAACTTATGGTTGGCGATGGATGTGACCATATGGTTTGGCTATAACCACAACAGCCTGAGAATGTGCAGGCAGAATGCTAAGGCAACACCCCAACCATATTTCATATATACACACACACACACACACACACACACACACACACACACACGCGCACACACGCACACACACACTGCAGCAGCAACAACTAATCAAGATCATTGATAATCATTAAAAATAGTTGACAGTAACTTTTGTGATTGTTTGGTAGCATTTTTGCAGCTTGCAGCGTAAACTGTACAATGACATCATCAACATCAATGCTGGTCTTAAGTATAATTGTAAGCGACCTCAATATGAAGGAGACAGCAGGTTCATCTGTTATTGTTATATATGCATTTCCCTGAGGGAAAACAGTACGGTGATGCAAGTTATTTTGTGTTTCTCTTAAGAAATGTTACCTTATAGCTTGACTCATTTTTTTATATTTACTTGTTTCTATGTCACTTTCTCTAGACTGTTTAAAGTTTTTGTTAGCGCTGGGGCTTAAAAAAAACATGCACAAGTATTTTTTATTTTTTTAAATAAAGCATTTGCACATTAAATCCAGTTCTGGACTAACACTTTGCTTAGTTGATCGCCTGATCATGTGATTAATCGATTATCAATATAATCATTTTTGTTGCCATAATATATACACACACAAGCAGAGCTTCCAAAATGGTTTAACCATCGGTGGTGGGTGATTCCATAAATAAATTTGCATTTTATACATCATTAGACAAATTCTAGGTCAATATGTAGTATTAACAATAAAGAGAAATAATATGAGCACATATCTTTCATTGACTAAAATATTTATCAATTTTTCCTCCACTGCTCCCTCAGACTCGAAACCCTGGCACCTGCTCACAGACAGAAACTCTAGAAGTTTCCAGCTAGCTGGCTCCTCACCCGAGAGGAGTGAAGGCATCTCCCAGCGTTCAGCTCTGCAGGGGCTCCTTTCCCTCCCCACCACCCACGGAGACCGTTGAGGCTGAGAGCTGGTGGATGGGATTCGCCTTTACTGTTTTCATAACAGCCCTGCGGTCAGGTAAGGTTTCAGCTTTTCTGTAAGAAGCGCTAGTTTCTATTTGACTCATATCCATGTAGTAAAATAAATGTGGACAATAAGATTTTACCTTTACCTTATAAACAAAACATTTCTAGAGCTGCATAATTACAAATTAGAAGAAATTACTGGCACAATACTACAATTTCTCTTTAGAGAAATGCATCGTTTTATTGTATAAGTGAACCAAGGGAATCAATGACTGTTACACAACTAGTGCAGATGCTTTTGTGGTCAGACAGACTGCTTTTGCTGAAGACACTCAGATTACACCCACTCTAGTGACTCTACTCAAGACCCAAATTCCCTATGCTGGGAGTTTGGAGGGGGGGGGGGCTCAGGGGGCACGACTGTCCTTATACTGCCAAGTCAGGCACACTAGTACAGAGTCCTGGGCTCCATTCTCAGCTGAGTCCTACAAGTGAACCACATGGATTGAGTCCATCACAAAACTTTACACAAGAGTCCTTTTAACTGTGACTCTGTTTACAGGGTCTTACCTGAACATGAGGCACGATACCTTGCTTACATTTTTAGGTACAGAGGTTGCCCATTCAAAACATTTAAAAAATTAAAATCACCAGTGCGAGCCAGAAGGCGTAAACACAACTCCAAGAGACAAGAATTTACTAATGATGCTCAACAGCAGATACATCAGACCGCAAGAAATGTGTACAAACAAGAAGAGGCTAACGAGGAAGCACGGACAGAACACCAAAAATGGCTGGATCTGGTACCGCCCCCACCTGTCTGCCCCTGTTTAATCTTAGAGGTGTTTCATCTGTTGGGTGGGTGATCAGCTATTAATTACTCTGACATTCCTGCATCCAAGGCAGAAGCAGCTGCTCCGTCCCATCAAAGAGGTTGTAACTGTTCACAAGTCAGCAGTGTCCCTATGGGAACACCTTGCCTGATTAAATGTGCATATCATAATTATTGGAAAGACAATACATCACTGCCCATAATCATGCTAAATGCCATGAGACCTATTCGTTATGATGGCCATAACAGATTAATTAAGCCATTAAAAATTCATAGGAGGAAGACATTAGTCCACCAGCAGACATCTGCATTATTAATCAAGCTTTTTAAACACCTGACCTTCCATTTTAATAACTTCCATTCACAAAGCCCTTTCGTGACAAAAGAAAAAATGGAAATAGAGAAACAGAAGTCAGAGAATTAGAGAAAATTAAGGGGAAAATGGGCTGCAGAAAACAGGCGCAGACTGACAATATCGGTGATTGCTGCCAGATTTCTTTCTACACATTTGCAACTTAGAGGATTTTTAGAGCAGAGAGGAAAGGAGAGTTAACTATTTCCTAGCCGTACACCATTAGAGTTAAAAGGTCAGTAAACAGCACCAAATTCTGCAGTTTTCTGAGGCATGTTTGCCAACCTCAGAGCCCAAGCTAGAAAAGGGGGCAACAGCTATCACAATTAAACCCAGAGGGAGCTATTTTTCAACTTGGATTTCACTGAAACACAACCTTTGCTTTCATTACTTCTGGCCTTGAAAAAGTTCTGTTGCACAAGTAGTTTGGATAAGGGTATTAGGACTGAACCAGCATGGACTTCTGGAAAAAAGGGGATGTGGGGGCATTGCGTGTTGTGCTGTGTCGTCAACCATCACACCACCATGACTAACACCTGAGGGGTTTCCGTGGAGACCCCCACGGGTTCTTATAGGTGGACTGCATCCTTAATGTCCATTGGTGGGATGCCAGGGCACACCGCGGAAAAGGAGAGGCAGGAGATCCGTGTGCATTGTGGACCTCTGATAGAGGCAGAATGCACTCTCAGCAGCCAGAACACTCCTCCAGGAATGCCGCTGCTCTGTTTTTCTACCATAATTAAATAGCAAGAACAACTTTAAAACAAATGGCAGCAAAAGTGTGCAATCATGCCAGCTCTATGCAGTCATTATAAATCAGTGATGGCTTCACTGGCACAAATAAAATATTAACAGTAAACTATTCCCCAATTCAAAACGATATACGGCCATAATGTTTAATGGACTGAACCTGAACCTATACGATGATGAAACAAGGTATTTAAGCAATATATACAGCCCCTATACACATGTATATAATACAATCGGGTTCTAACAGTTGCTCCAAAATAATTAAACTACATCATTTCAGTCCCTTCTGTGTACTCACTTGACTCCAGCTGGCGTGTGAACTGCACTTGCACTTTACCTTAATGTACCTCACTTTATACTGAATAGATGGTCCTGAATCAAAACATTTCCCACCCAAACGCTGCCAAAAGACTGTACAGGTGCTATACCTCACACCACCACCTTATGCTGCTAAATTCTAGTTCCTGTGCACTATTTCACGTGCCGTAAATGCACAATAATCTCAGATGCTTCTAATGTCCTTCCAAGTGCAATATCATATTATATATCATAAACTACAAACAGCCAGTCATGCTCCTCTATCTCTTAATTTCAACATGTTGAAACGGCTGTTTTTCCACATGCAATTTCTTTACACAAAACACACTATTCAATTCTATTCACAATGTTACATGTATAATACTCCACTGCCTGGTGTGGCCTTGACCACCAGTGTTTACATATATGCAAGTAAAAGCTTCTTTTGTATTACATCTACACTAGGTGCATCTGGATTGTCATTGTTATATTGTTTCGTGTCATGTCTAATGCCCACTGTCTGCACTATAGACAGTTATTGTTATTGTGTGGTACAATTATTGTGTATTGCTACTGTTAAATGTGCACTGTGATCACGAAAGAATGCCGTTTCATCTCGCTGTGTACTTATACACAGTTGTTGTTTACACACATCTATCACCGTCGCAACAAACAGAAAAACTGAATGTGGTGAAGAGAAAATGTGGAAGACACCTTGTGACAGTTATGTCACGCACACTACAGCTAGTTACACCGGTTCCCGTCTCAAAAATACCGGGGGGGGTCTGTCACTTTATGTCAGCAACAGATAAATGAGAGGCGGAAGAAGAGAGCCGCTGGTTCACACAACGACAGCAAACACGGATGTCGTTCCTCTTACCAGCATGAAGTATAATCCAACACTAAACGACATTTGCAAAGTTTAGCAGAGTTCATACAAGCTCACAAACACAAGACACAAACACTTCAGGCAAAAACTGCAGAAGAAAGCAAGAAAAAAATAAATATATACGCACATACACACATATATACTGAAATATTGAAATGATGGCATGTGCTTCCTAGCAACACTGTCTACTCGCCTACAAGAGATCCTAGAGGTGACAGATTGACTGCAAGCTTTTCTGCGTTCCTGAGATCTACTCCACTGCATGACCAGGATCGCCAGTAGCTAATGACAGAAACTGCCATCAAGGTCAGAAGGGCAGTCAGCCCAGAGAGGGCCAGGAGCTGCTGGTTTTACAAAGCTTACATTACCTTTCCTACCTTCACAGGCAGAACTCCAAGAATCCTATCTGCTCCCTAATAGCACAGCAGAATATATTATCTTTTTTGCAAGATTTCATTACAAATTTGCCTTTAGTTGCTAATTTATCAGCAATTTTAAGTAAACACAAATGTAAGCATTTCAGATGATCAGCGGACCTTTTACTGGATTAGGATTGTGGAACAAACGCCCAGAAAAAAATAACTCACAAAAGATTCCTAATGGCCACATCAGCTGGAATTTGGTTATTTCAGTAAGCTTGCCAATACTTCTCTAGTTAGCTGCAAATACACATTTCCTAACATATGTTGTACCATCCTGTTCAAATTAATGATGCAACTGGTTACACTTTAAAACTTTTTAAACGATTTGCTTTAATCATAGAAGTCAGACAGTATAATATGACAGCTGCAGAAACAAGCATAGCCATCGCTCAAACAATACATTTTTATATCAAAGTGAAAGAGAAAACAAAGCTGACTGCGCTATTTATATTACGTATGCGAAAAGTGATAGGAGATCAGATTAGCAAGAGTTACGATGCGGCACCTGATCCAACGTCAACGTCGTTTCAAGGGGATTAACTTGTGGACCATTTATATTCCAGGACCGCGTAAAGAAATATGTCGTCTAGCCTGTGACAAAAGCCCTGACACACGCCAAAACGATGTGGGTTCGCATTTACCGCATGGGAACTACAGTGAAAACGAAAGACATCTTCAATATTTTCCCACAGTATGACCCCAAAGCATCCGAATTAACGGGAATAACCGCTACCAAGTCATATGTTCGGAAACTAGCTGGTTAACAGTGTAACTACTGAGACGGTTAACTGACACTACAGTAATACTAGCACTGGAGACCGATGAATTGGCCAGTTACCTCGGTATATAAATGAAATACAAACCCGACCAAATGAAAAAACAGGTACTCCGTAAAGCGTTTTTGTTTAGAGCAGACATTTAAAAGCCTCGGCGCCGCTGACTAGTTGCCAAACTATCTAGCACCAGTTTATTTAGTTTGCTAACGTGGTTAGCATGATAACCTACTTTCGCCACACAAAGACCCCCTGTCGTCTGCCTACATAACACCAGGTATCCGTCAAAAATGGCAGCAAAAGAAAATGCTTTATAAAGTGCCTCACTACTTTATTAAATATGAAATAGGTATGTAAATGTACGTATTTATGTAAGAAATATTTATGAAAGTAAAACGATTAAAGAGTTGTCCTTGAAAACAGAAACAAGTATGATCTTATCTCTCTTTTATGGAACTGTCGTTTAACCCCGTTGCGTGAGAGGTTGTAAATACACAGCTCGATGGGCGATAATTCATAGAGTATTCTGGATACGTTTAACCGGCTCATAGTTCACTTACCCTTAGCAAAGCAAACTTTTAATAAGCCTGGTCACCATCAAACCATCAATACAAATCTTGTGCGCGTGTGTTGTAGTTCGCCTGATGCCGGGATTTTAACATCAGATTTTTTTTGGTGATTGTCTTACTTCCTGATTGACGTCGCCATCTTGAACGTTAAAAACACTTCCGCTATGACGTCACTCATTCACAGTTCTTTCAGCTTGGGCTTCGTTTTGAGAATGCATCAGACGAATTCGTGACAGTGACTGTAGTAATGGCACTAAGATTTGGTAAAATGTTATAAAGGATCACATATTTCGCCCTTTTGATTACAAATTATGTTTTTAAATTCATTGACCTGTGCGAATCCACATCAATACAGTATGCTAGGAATAGTATCCAAATACCTTATATGACCATTTCTTCAAAGCAGGATCATGGCAAGGTTGGAGCCTGTCCCAGGCAATATAGAGTGTAAGGGCAATTTCAGACACCAATTGACCAAGATTATATGTTTTTGGATTCTGGGAGGTCACGCCAACTTTACACACAGCAAGTGTGTGAATCAAACACATAAGCCTGGACTTGAAACCACACAAACAGCCTACTATGCCACTGTACCATCCCATGGTGACTGGGAAATTGAGTTCAAAAGAGGATGGGTTTAATCGATAGCAAACCATAATGACACATTTGTTTGCCTCGTTTATCTTGCCTATGATTTGGAATCAAACCTCTTAGGTTGATAATCATGCACTGCAGAGGAAATGGGTTTCAGTGAATATGAGACTACAGGGGTGTTACCTGTGAAATGACTATACAGGAAGATTAACTTAGGGTCAAACCGACCAACAGATAAAGTGTGAAAGATTAGTTTTAATGGTTCACTATGTAGTGTGAGATCCAACACCCAGTTGCACACATTCGGAGGTAGTGGGTTAGGACACTGTACTTGTGATTATAAGGTTGCTGGTTCAAATCCCAGGGTCAGTACAGCCATTTCACCAGTGGGCTCTTGAAGTAGGCCCTTAACCCCGGATTAGTCTTGGGATTTACAGTCCCAGCTTTCACCATTAGGCCCCATCCAACATGCTTGATGCATTGAAATTATTTGTATGGTGTCATGTAAAACAGACTACAACAGACAGCTGTTAATGTTTAACATTTAAACTGGTGCATACGCTGACGGTAGTTTTGAAATGTGTTCTGAATATCGATGTTCTCAAAATAACATCAACACTTCCTTAGGTACAACGCTGTGCAAGAGAACTATTTTGTGACAATTTAAACTGCTTTCCTGCAGTCCGCCGTATCGATCATGGACTTTGACAGGAGCTCCGCGTGGAATATGACGCAGCCTGAACGTCTGAGAGTGTATTTCAGGATTCATTTTATTATATGCATTGGTCAGCGAACGGCGACTGACAGACACCACCCAAAATGACATTTATTTTTATATAATCACAACTATATTTGTATGTCTAACGTTTGTATTTATATTTCCTAACATTAGGTCATTTGATTATTTTTGTGTAGGGCTATTTAAGTTCCTTTTCGGCCTGGATTGCGGAAAAGCATCGATAAGTGTTTTTAATTCCTTTAATGAAGATGAAAATATATCAAGAAATATGCGCCGCCTTCGTCTTTTTGTCGGGCCCGGTCCTACTTTACGTTATGAACAACGTTCCAACTTTTCATGAGTAAGTCTAACTTTCCTTCTTTCCCCTCATAAGAAATGGCATTTATTCGCACAGAATATTATATGATACAGGCCTAGTTTTTTATTTTATATTTAATCATCCCCGTTTATCAAATTAATTATCAGATAATTTCGATCGAACTGTTTTCTGTCCATTCAAAGTGTAATTGAGGTGAAAATGCCCACAGGTACACATAATGCTTAATTATTACCTCTAAAGACGCCGTGCAGTCATTTTTATGGAGTTCATTATTATGCGGATCCATACAGCGAACCTGGCAAGGTTGCCCTCATACCCGCGTATTAAGAATTGGAAAGAACTCTCAATAAAATGTCTTCATGGTACTTTTTCCATTAACACCACCACTTGGACATAAAAAAAAACAAATGATCTGTAAAATTACCCGGCAGGCATTAAATTTTACTGAGGCCATTACGATTTAGTAAATTTTCTTATGTTTGCCGGCAAAACTGGATAATTTATGGTTATTTTCTCAAATTTATAAATGAAGCACTAGACTCAAAAGGGTCAAAATATCAAGAAGCCCTTAGCCCAGGCGGTCAAATGTGAACGCTGACTATTAAGCGGCTTCTGGGCACACAAATAACGTCAGCCCTAGGGCCTTCCTGCCATAGAAATACCTCTTTCCATACAAATTGGTTTGGATTGATCTTATAAGTGGATTTTACAGGTGTATACATTAGAAATGAATTACAAAAAGTACTGGAAAGGA